>SJYH01007143.1:72716-93625 GCA_006408735.1 Sylvicapra grimmia
TTTTTTTTTTTTAGTTTTTTTTTAAGGAATATCCATACTGTTTTCCCTAATGGAAGCAGCAATTTCCGTTCCCACTAACACTGTAGGAGGGTTCCCTTCTCTCCTTCCCCTTGCCAGCATTTATTGGCTGTAAACTGTAAATAATGGTCCTTCTGATTGGTGTGAGGTGATAGCTCATTGTAGTTTTGATTTGCATTTCTCTGAGATAATCAGCGATGCTGAGCATCTTTTCACGTGTCCTTTGGTCATCTATAATTCTTCTGTGGAGAAATGTATGTTTAGGTCTTTGCCCATTTTTTTGATTGAGTTGTTTTGTGTGTTATTGAGTTGTATGAGCTGACTGTGTATTTTGGAGATTCAGCTCCTGTCATTTGGATGGTTTGCAAAAATTTCCTCCATCCCATAGATTGTTTTTTTCGCTTTGTTTATAGTCTCTTTTTTTGCTGTGCAAAAGCTTTTAAGTTTGATTAGATCCCATTTGCAAAATGGAGTTTCTAACTCATCATGTTGGCGGGCTTTTCCTGAAAGGGATAAAGCCAACAGAGCTTACTGTGGTATTGAGAGGCTAAGGAAACAGAAATGAGAAACACAAATCCCAATTCATTATACGAATGTGGATTGGATACAAAAGCCTAGTAAACATTGGGGGGGTGGAATATCACAGACTGAATGTAATACAAAAGGGCATTGGTAATAATCTCGTTGTTCAGTTGTGTCTGACTCTTTGCAACCCCATGGACTGTAGCTTGCCAGCCTTCCCTGTCCACGGGATTCCCCAGGCAAGAATACTGGAGTGGGTTGCCGTTTCCTCCTCCAGGGGATCTTCCCTGGCCCAGGGATCGAACCCATGTCTACTAACTACATTGCCAGGTGGATTGTTTACCACTGAGCCACCAGTGAATCCAAGTAAGACACTAGTTGAAATCCATAACCTGTAGGGTGATGTTTACACGACTGTAATACTTCAAAAGTCCAACTGGCATTTAAAACTCTCTTATTAGGAAAAGAGATAGTTTTAGAACGTCATCTTCATTTCTTTCCTCTTTTTATTGCAGTGTATAACTAATAATCAGTGAAGGGTAGAAATATGGAGAGCAGAAGTAATCATATTTACTGATTGCACAGATGGACAGTTAATTTGGGACATTACTTCTGAAAATTGGACTTTCTGTTTCGTATTTGAGTGAACCGACTTTCAGAACAATAGAATGTGTGGCTGTTTCAGCTCTTACTCAATCCTGAACTGAAATCCTAGGGGGGCTTTAAACAGCTTCCTTCAGTGATGTTAAAAAATATATATATATTATTCAACTCCTCTTAAGCCACCTTTACATAATACTAGCTTTCTTTATGGGAAACCAAATCCCATAATGCTTATTACAGAGAGAATTGCATTTGCTTTTGAATTTTCTTGAACCACACACTTGAAAGCAGGTTAGAAATTAGAATGTAATATAAATGAGAAACCAGGGGGGAAATAGCTGTGGAATGAGACTGTCAGTGAAGGTTTCCCTCTGGCAATTTTATTTCCACGGTGGAGAAAAATACAAGCGTATTCTAAATCTGTTTCAATTTTAAGTTTGATACCAGAAGACTAGCTGTTTGGGAGCAGAAGCAAAAAGGCAGGGAGAGTTGGTTTTAGAAAGTAAAACTCTGTGTAAACCTAGAAGCTGCCTGAGTCTCCATTGAGGTGCCAGTTCAGCTGCTCAGTCGTGTCCGACTCTTCGGGATCCCATGGATGCCGCACAGCAGGCCTCCCTGTCCTTCGCTATTTCCCAGAGTCGGCTCAAACTCACGTGCATTGAGTTCGTGATGCCATCCAACCATCTCACCTTCTGTCGCCCCCTTCTCCTCTTGCCTTCACTGTTTCAGGGTCTTTTCCAATGAGTTGACTCTTCCCATCAGCTGGCCAACGGATTGGAGGGTCAGCTTAAGCAATGACATGAGTACCTTGTGACTAAATTCCAATGTATCAGATTCCATCACTGTGAATGGAATTCACATCCGCAGGAATGAAGGAATGCTTCCCCCTACCCCACCCCATTCGAGGGTCCCACATTCAGCATCATGTGGCTTTTTTTTTTTTTTTTTTTTTTTACATTTTTACCTGCCCTGGGTCTTGTTGCTGTGTAAGGGATTTTCTCTAGTTGCAACCAACTGGGGCCACTCTGCGTTGCAGGACGTGGACCTCTGTGGTGTTTTCCTCGTTGAGGCACATGGGGCTTCGGTCGTTGCCACACATGGAGTCAGTAGCTGTAACGCATGGGCTCAGTTGCCCTAAGGCAGGCGGCATCTTCCCGGGCCAGGGATGGAACCCACGTCCCCTGCATTGGCAGGCGGATTCTCAACCACTGGACCACCGAGAAAGTCTATCGCGTGGCAGTTAATGTCACGTCCCCAACATCTCATCTCACCTGTGACCGTGTCTCAACCCTCGCTTACTCTTCCACGACCACGCACATCTAGAGGACGGCTGAGACATCAAACGTTTGTATCAACAGGGAGATAACAGACGGAGGCCACCTTAGATGTACTTTATCATAGATCCAGCCTTGAAGATAGACAACTCTTAGAAGAGATGGAAAGTTGCTTCCTTTGATATCTATTTAGTGTGTAGTAAGGATGGGGTATACCAGGCCTAATGCTTGTAATATTCTACGTAGAAGACAAACAAGCCCATGCGGTATGTAGTGTATAATAGATGCTCAGAACACTGTGAATGAGGGAATGAGTGAATGAGTGCTCTGGTGCCTGTGATAATAATAGTGATCGCGACTTCCAGGAGTTTCAGCCAGTATAGAATCTTCCTGCAATGCAGGAGACCCAGGTTTGATCCCTGGGTGGGGAAGATCCCCTGAAGAAGGGAATGGCAACCCACTCCAGTATTTTTGCCCGGATAATCGCCATGCACAGAGGAGCCTGGCAGGCTACAGTCCATGGAGTTGCAAAAGAGTTAGGACATGACTGGGTGACTAACACTTAATGCGTGTAATACTGTATGTGGGAGAAAAATTCAGGTAATATATACAGTTCTATCTGTAATCACTGTATCTGAAAAACTAAAATAATGCCCCTTGTTGGGAGTGTTGTTTTGTACCTACATGGACCTGATTTTATTTGCAGTATGATTTGACGTCTGGTAGGTGAAACTCAGCTTCTCTTCCATTAGCATTTCTTGGTGGTGTTCCAGGTTTTCATGGATAGTAACTAAAAGTTCTGTTCATCTCTCCGAAGGGTCTTTTGACTCCAAGGGGATAAATGCATCTTTTTTCATCTCGATTCAAATTCCAGCCTGATGTGGACTTTTTTTTGTCTTTATGTCTTTTAAGTTTTATTGTGTATTGGAGTATAGCTGATTGAAAATATGATGGTAGTTTCAGGTGGACAGTGAATGAACTCAGCCATACATACACACGTCTCCATTCTCCCCCAAACTCCCCTCCCATCCAGGCTGCCATGTGACATTGAGCAGAGTTCCCTGTGCTGTCCAGCAGGTCCTTGCTGGTTCTCCATGTTAAACACAGCAGAGTGTCCATGTCCATCCCAGACTCCCTGACTATCCCTTNAGAGGGACAGAATTAACAATACATGTAGAAATGGTGAAACACGGAAAATGATTCATCGAACAAATAATGTATGAGTCAGTGTTGTGTGCAAATGAGGCAATGCAGAATGGTACATTCATCAGAATGTAAAAAACTGCGCACAAAAATCATATGTATTATTCATGAGTCAATGAATAATAACTGTCTTCACTTGAGTGATACAAGACAGTTTCATGAAAAGGGTTGTCTAGGCTGAGAGGAGCACAAATATGCTATTAGAATAATGCATACTTCCTCTTACCTTTTTTTTAAAAAGTAAACGTTTGAGTGGAAAGTCTCAGCTCTAAATCTATGTACGCTGGATTATGGTTGCTGGATTTGTACCATGTTGCTTCTTTCTTTCCTGTCATTGTAAACATGTTTCAACGTGAAAAATTCATCTTCTGTAAGCTTAGAACGTATCTCAGTGGATTATAAATGGCATCTACAAGCATGTGATGTTTTGAAACCTCAGGTGTTTGAATAATAAAGCGTCTTTGCGGCAAATATTCAAAACGGGATCACAACCAGCACAGCGCAAGTATTTTGGAGGAAGAGACTACAATTGAGCCACACTCTGTCTCCCTTCCAAGTTGGCTGGCAGTAGTTAGGAAGACTTCCTGAGTCTTGAGAAAGAAACAGGTGGAAGCATACCTTTAAATCTTTAATGCATGAGTTATTTCTGGAAACTTGAGGTTCTTTGGGGGAAAAAAAAATGCTAGAGTCTGGGCGTATGTCCAGAGAAAACCATAACTTGAAAGGACATACTCATAGCACCATTCACAACAGCCAGCTCGTGGGAGCAACTAAGTGTCCACCCACAGAGGAATGGATAAAGAAGATGTGGTACATATATGCAGGAGACTATTTCTCCATTGTTTCCACGTCTCCACTCTTGTAAATAGTGCTGCTATGCACATTAGGGTGTGTGTACCCTTCTGAATTATGCTTGTCTCCAGATACATGCCCAGGAGTGGGATTTCTGAATCATACGGTAGCTCTATTTTTCTTTTTTTTTTTTTAGTTTTTTTTTAAGGAATATCCATACTGTTTTCCCTAATGGAAGCAGCAATTTCCGTTCCCACTAACACTGTAGGAGGGTTCCCTTCTCTCCTTCCCCTTGCCAGCATTTATTGGCTGTAAACTGTAAATAATGGTCCTTCTGATTGGTGTGAGGTGATAGCTCATTGTAGTTTTGATTTGCATTTCTCTGAGATAATCAGCGATGCTGAGCATCTTTTCACGTGTCCTTTGGTCATCTATAATTCTTCTGTGGAGAAATGTATGTTTAGGTCTTTGCCCATTTTTTTGATTGAGTTGTTTTGTGTGTTATTGAGTTGTATGAGCTGACTGTGTATTTTGGAGATTCAGCTCCTGTCATTTGGATGGTTTGCAAAAATTTCCTCCATCCCATAGATTGTTTTTTTCGCTTTGTTTATAGTCTCTTTTTTGCTGTGCAAAAGCTTTTAAGTTTGATTAGATCCCATTTGCAAAATGGAGTTTCTAACTCATCATGTTGGCGGGCTTTTCCTGAAAGGGATAAAGCCAACAGAGCTTACTGTGGTATTGAGAGGCTAAGGAAACAGAAATGAGAAACACAAATCCCAATTCATTATACGAATGTGGGTTGGATACAAAAGCCTAGTAAACATTGGGGGGGTGGAATATCACAGACTGAATGTAATACAAAAGGGCATTGGTAATAATCTCGTTGTTCAGTTGTGTCTGACTCTTTGCAACCCCATGGACTGTAGCTTGCCAGCCTTCCCTGTCCACGGGATTCCCCAGGCAAGAATACTGGAGTGGGTTGCCGTTTCCTCCTCCAGGGGATCTTCCCTGGCCCAGGGATCGAACCCATGTCTACTAACTACATTGCCAGGTGGATTGTTTACCACTGAGCCACCAGTGAATCCAAGTAAGACACTAGTTGAAATCCATAACCTGTAGGGTGATGTTTACACGACTGTAATACTTCAAAAGTCCAACTGGCATTTAAAACTCTCTTATTAGGAAAAGAGATAGTTTTAGAACGTCATCTTCATTTCTTTCCTCTTTTTATTGCAGTGTATAACTAATAATCAGTGAAGGGTAGAAATATGGAGAGCAGAAGTAATCATATTTACTGATTGCACAGATGGACAGTTAATTTGGGACATTACTTCTGAAAATTGGACTTTCTGTTTCGTATTTGAGTGAACCGACTTTCAGAACAATAGAATGTGTGGCTGTTTCAGCTCTTACTCAATCCTGAACTGAAATCCTAGGGGGGCTTTAAACAGCTTCCTTCAGTGATGTTAAAAATATATATATATATTATTCAACTCCTCTTAAGCCACCTTTACATAATACTAGCTTTCTTTATGGGAAACCAAATCCCATAATGCTTATTACAGAGAGAATTGCATTTGCTTTTGAATTTTCTTGAACCACACACTTGAAAGCAGGTTAGAAATTAGAATGTAATATAAATGAGAAACCAGGGGGGAAATAGCTGTGGAATGAGACTGTCAGTGAAGGTTTCCCTCTGGCAATTTTATTTCCACGGTGGAGAAAAATACAAGCGTATTCTAAATCTGTTTCAATTTTAAGTTTGATACCAGAAGACTAGCTGTTTGGGAGCAGAAGCAAAAAGGCAGGGAGAGTTGGTTTTAGAAAGTAAAACTCTATGTAAACCTAGAAGCTGCCTGAGTCTCCATTGAGGTGCCAGTTCAGCTGCTCAGTCGTGTCCGACTCTTCGGGATCCCACGGATGCCGCACAGCAGGCTTCCCTGTCCTTCGCTATTGCCCAGAGTCGGCTCAAACTCACGTGCATTGAGTTCGTGATGCCATCCAACCATCTCACCTTCTGTCGCCCCCTTCTCCTCTTGCCTTCAATGTTTCAGGGTCTTTTCCAATGAGTTGACTCTTCCCATCAGCTGGCCAAGGGGTTGCAGGGTCAGCTTAAGCAATGACATGAGTACCTTGTGACTGAATTCCAATGTATCAGATTCCATCACTGTGAATGGAATTCACATCCGCAGGAATGAAGGAATGCTTCCCCCTACCCCACCCCATTCAAGGGTCCCACATTCAGCATCATGTGGCTTTTTTTTTTTTTTACATTTTTACCTGCCCTGGGTCTTGTTGCTGTGTAAGGGATTTTCTCTAGTTGCAACCAACTGGGGCCACTCTGCGTTGCAGGACGTGGACCTCTGTGGTGTTTTCCTCGTTGAGGCACATGGGGCTTCGGTCGTTGCCACACATGGAGTCAGTAGCTGTAACGCATGGGCTCAGTTGCCCTAAGGCAGGCGGCATCTTCCCGGGCCAGGGATGGAACCCACGTTCCCCTGCATTGGCAGGCAGATTCTCAACCACTGGACCACCGAGAAACTCCATCGCGTGGCAGTTAATGTCACGTCCCCAACATCTCATCTCACCTGTGACCGTGTCTCAACCCTTGCTTACTCTTCCACGACCACGCACATCTAGAGGATGGCTGAGACATCAAACGTTTGTATCAACAGGGAGATAACAGACAGAGGCCACCTTAGATGTAATTTATCATAGATCCAGCCTTGAAGATAGACAACTCTTAGAAGAGATGGAAAGTTGCTTCCTTTGATATCTGTTTAGTGTGTAGTAAGGGTGGGGTATACCAGGCCTAATGCTTGTAATATTCTACGTAGAAGACAAACAGGCCCACGTGGTATGTAGTGTATAATAGATGCTCAGAACACTGTGAATGAGTGAATGAGTGTTCTAGACCCTGTAATAGTAATAGTGATAGCGACTTCCAGGAGTTTCAGCCAGTATAGAATCTTCCTGCAATGCAGGACACCCAGGTTTGATCCCTGGGTGGGGAAGATCCCCTTAAGAAGGGAATGGCAACCCACTCCAGTATTTTTGCCCGGATAATCGCCATGCACAGAGGAGCCTGGCAGGCTACAGTCCATGGAGTTGCAAAAGAGTTAGGACATGACTGGGTGACTAACACTTAATGCGTGTAATACTGTATGTGGGAGAAAAATTCAGGTAATATATACAGTTCTATCTGTAATCACTGTATCTGAAAAACTAAAATAATGCCCCTTGTTGGGAGTGTTGTTTTGTACCTACATGGACCTGATTTTATTTGCAGTATGATTTGACATCTGGTAGGTGAAACTCAGCTTCTCTTCCATTAGCATTTCTTGGTGGTGTTCCAGGTTTTCATGGATAGTAACTAAAAGTTCTGTTCATCTCTCCGAAGGGTCTTTTGACTCCAAGGGGATAAATGCATCTTTTTTCATCTCGATTCAAATTCCAGCCTGATGTGGACTTTTTTTTGTCTTTATGTCTTTTAAGTTTTATTGTGTATTGGAGTATAGCCGACTGAAAATATGATGGTAGTTTCAGGTGGACAGTGAATGAACTCAGCCATACATATACACGTACCCATTCTCCCCCAAACTCCCCTCCCATCCAGGCTGCCATGTGACATTGAGCAGAGTTCCCTGTGCTGTCCAGCAGGTCCTTGCTGGTTCTCCATGTTAAACACAGCAGAGTGTCCATGTCCATCCCAGACTCCCATCCCTTCCCCCATCCTTCCCCCTGGGAACCATAAGGTTATTACAGAGTATTGAGCAGAGTTCCCTGTGCTGTCCAGCAGGTCCTTGCTGGTTCTCCATGTTAAANGGACAGCAGGTCCTTGCTGCTTCTCCCTGTTGAATACAGCAGTGAGTCCATGTCCATCCCAGACTCCCTGACTATCCTTTCCCCATCCTTCCCCCTGGGAACGATAAGGTTATTACAGAGTATTGAGCAGAGTTCCCTGTGCTGTCCAGCAGGTCCTGGCTGGTTCTCCGTGTTAAACACAGCAGTGTGTCCATGTCCATCCCAGGCTCCCTACTCTCCCTTCCTCCATCCTTCGCCCCTTGTGACCATAAGCTTGTTCTTGAAATCTGTGGTTCTGTTTTTTTTATGGCTGAGTAATATTCCATTGCATGTATGTACCACATTTTCTTTATCCATTCTACTCTTGATGGGCATCTAAGTTGCTTCCATGTCTTGGGTATTTTAAATAGTGCTACGGTGAACACTGAGCTTCCTTTTTCTTTTCAGATCATGAGTTTTTTGTTTGTTTGCTTTTTGTTTTTCTTCTCTTCTTTGCACAGAAGGGAGCATTTCCCATCAAAACTTCCCCCGCTGTCTCTCCTTTCAGCCTCCAATTGCAGGATGAACCTTGTCTGACATCCAGGGGCATCATCAGACATCTGTTTCTGATGCATGGCACAGAGATCAAATACCTATGATAATACACATTCGTGTGGTTTGGACAAAAACAGTTAGCTAAATGTGGTGTCCGCACCCCCAGTAGGAACACTACCAGGAATAATGCCTTGGCGGAGTCTCTCCTGGTGTCTGCAGCCGCAGTTGTAGTGAAAACAGAGCAAAGCCTTTGAAGTGAAGGCCCGCAGGTTGGTCCCAGGGCTGATGTTGTGAAAGTTGCTCAGTCTTGTCCGACTCTTGGAGACCCCATGGACTATACAGTCCATGGAATCCTCTAGGCCAGAATACTGGAGTGGGTAGCCTACTGGAGTGGGTAGCCTTTCCCTTCCCCAGGGGGTCTTCCCAGCCCAGGGTTGGAACCCAAGTCTCCCGCATTGCAGGCTGATTCTTTACCAGCTTAGGCACCAGGGAAGCCCAAGAATCCTGGAATGGATAGCCTATTCCCTTCTCCAGTGGATCTTCCTGACCCAGGCATCGATCCAGGGTCTGCTGCATTGCAGGTGAATTCTTTACCAACTGAGCTATCAGGGAAGCCTGATCCCAGGGAGAGGCGAGATTTTAAGGATAAACCTATATGCCTGAGAGCAAAAAAACCTAGGTGGTAGCACCCAAATCAGCATCTCCCCCTGCTGGCCGCCCTGCTGAACTGAAGGTGACCAAGACTTTTCTGACAACATAGTAAGTGCGTCCCCTCGGTATTTGGGATCACCATTATCAAACATAGGCTACAAATTTAACATTGTTGTTTTTTTCTGTTGCTCACTTGTGTCCAACTCTTTGCAACCCCATGGACTGCAGCACGCCAGGCTCCCCTGTCCTTCCCCATCTCCCAGAGTTTGCTCAAACTCAGGACCATTTAGTCACTGAGGCCATCCAACCATCTCATCCTCTGTCGCCCCCTTCTCCTCCTGCCCTCAATCTTTCCCAGCATCGGGGTCTTTTCCAGTAAAAAGGCGACAGAGATGTTGAGGGCGATATTTTGCACCGATTCCTTGAATATCAGCGAAGCTATTTCTGTCGCCGAGAGCGTTAACGCGCATCATTGTTCTTAGATGAAGGCTCCTGCGTCTTGCATGCATTAGACCTTGTCCCTGCAGAAGACGTCCTGGGTGACGGTGAACGCAACCTTCTTAGCTGGGGAAGAGAGGCACCTTCCTGGACATTTCTGTGTATAAGGCTTCCCCTACCGCTGTTGCTGTTCAGTCACTAAGTCGTGTCCGACTCTCTCCAACCCCATGGACTGTAGCCCCCCAGGCTCCTCTGTCCAAGGCACTTTTCAAGTATTCCCTTTCCAGGGGTGCATTTCAGATCAGTTCAAGGAGTCTCTGAGGGTGGCTGCTGCTGCTGCTGCTGCTGCTGCTGCTAAGTCGCTTCAGTCGTGTCCGACTCTGTGCGACCCCACAGACAGGAGCCCAACAGGCTCCCCTGTCCCTGGGATTCTCCAGGCAAGAACACTGGAGTGGGTTGCCATTTCCTTCTCCATTGTGTGAAAGCGAAAAGTGAAAGTGAAGTCGCTCAGTCGCATCCGACTTCTAGCGACCCCATGGACTGCAGCCTACCAGGCTCCTCCATCCATGGGATTTTCTAGGCAAGAGTACTGGAGTGGCTTGCTATTGCCTTCTCCGATGAGGGTGGCAGTTGGCATTTTGTAGATTTAAAAGCTTAAAAGCTTTCCGGGGAATCTGGGGCAGCTAAGCTCACAGGCTGCATCTCGGTTCTGCAGGCTCAGCTAAGAAGGATGTCCATTTGGAACTGTGATGGCTCAGAGATGGCAAAGAACCTGGCCACCAGAGCAGGGGATGCTATCAGCGCAGGTTCGATCCCTGGGTCAGGAAGATCCCCTGGAGAAGGAAATGGCAACCCACTGCAGTATTCTTGCCTGGAGAATCCCATGAATAGAGGAACCTGGCGGGCTCCAGTCCATGGGGATCACAAAGTGTCTGACTTGTTTGAGCAACTAAACAGCAGAATCAATTACTTAGTTGCCACAGCGCTGTTGCCGTTGAAAGAAGCTTTGGAAGCCGCCTTACCTCAGAATCTCAGCAACAGCGTTTGTAGTTTCCCTTCTGTGCGTGACAGCGGCTTGGCACGGGTCGGGCCACACTTAGCTAGCTCCGATTCCCCTTGTTTAAGGGATTATGGGCTCTGCCTTCTCTAAAGGATTTGTTTGACTAAACATCCTGTTCATCTCTCTCTGCTGGAGAATAATAATGGCAGGCCAGATGAGAGCAGAAAGGCAAGCCAGGCTGGGCCTTGGACCTTAGCACGTGTAGGTCAGAGCTCCCCGTTCATCTGCAGTAATCGTACTGTATGACACCAAGGGTCACCCGTTAATAAATTTCCGTATTCTAGAGAACTCTTTAAGTTAATCAGGCCAATTGGACCAACTTAACCGCATTAGAAGAATAATCACCGATAGTTCACTGAACATCAAAAGCTCCCAGAAATTTCTTGCTGCCTAAGCGCACTTCCAAATAGCAGAGCGCAGAGTTCACCAGGTCAGGAAATTTTATGTCCGTCTGAGCTGTGACTTCTAAATGAACAGAAAATTACCTGACCCAGTTCTCACAGCAAACAGATAAGACCGCAATTGAGACAGAAAAAATTAAAGGAAATGTCCCACCGCTATATACGGGTGCAGGAATATATAAAAGTCAACGTTCAGACTGCCTTAGGTGGATTAAAAAAAAAAAAAGGATACAAAAATGTGAGTGTTTTTAGCCTGATGCTGGGCAACATTGAGGGCAGGAGAAGAAGGGGACCACAGAGGAGAGATGAATGGATGGCATCACTGACTCAATGGACGTGAGTTTGAGGATGAGATGGTTGGATGGCATCACGGATGCGATGGACGCGAGTCTGAGGATGAGATGGTTGGATGGCATCACTGACTCGATGGCCGTGATTTTAAGGATGAGATGGTTGGATGGCATCACCAACTCAATGGACATGAGTTTGAGGATGAGATGGTTGGATGGCATCACGGACACGATGGACATGAGTTTGAGGATGAGATGGTTGGATGGCATCACCGACGCGATGGACATGAGTTTGAGGATGAGATGGTTGGATGGCATCACCGACTCGATGGCCGTGAGTTTAAGGATGAGATGGTTGGATGGCATCACCAACTCAATGGACATGAGTTTGAGGATGAGATGGTTGGATGGCATCACCGACTCGATGGCCGTGAGTTTAAGGATGAGATGGTTGGATGGCATCACCAACTCAATGGACGTGAGTTTGAGGATGAGATGGTTGGATGGCATCACAGACGCGATGGACGCGCGTTTGAGGATGAGATGGTTGGATGGCATCATGGACGCGATGGACGTGAGTTTGAGGATGAGAGGGTTGGATGGCATCACCGACTCAATGGCCGTGAGTTTGAGGATGAGATGGTTGGATGGCATCACGGACGTGATGGACGCGCGTTTGAGGATGAGATGGTTGGATGGCATCACCGACTCGATGGCCGTGAGTTTAAGGATGAGATGGTTGGATGGCATCACTGACTCAATGGACATGAGTTTGAGGATGAGATGGTTGGATGGCATCACGGACGCGATGGACGCGAGTCTGAGGATGAGATGGTTGGATGGCATCACGGACGCGATGGACGCGAGTCTGAGGATGAGATGGTTGGATGGCATCACGGACGCGATGGACGCGAGTTTGAGCAAGCTCCGGGAGTGGGTGATGGACAGGGAGGTGTGGCGTGCTGCCGTCCATGGGGTCGCTAAGAGTCACACAACAAGAGTCAGGACGCAACGGAGCCACAGAGATGGTGGATGATTTCCCTGCCCTTCTGAATACAAAGACAGAGCAATGCAGCCGACTTTGAGAGCAGATTAAATGAATTAAGAGATGGTGAGAGTGTCTTTTAAGTCTGTCCTGGACTATAATGGACTGTTGATTTGTAGTATTATGACACAGGGCACATTGGAGCAAGATTTACACCTTCTCCACTGAATACTTAGCCATCACCATATCCAGCCAACAAACCAGGATGATCCCACACGAACAGGAAGTGGGTTTACTCCCTTTGCAAGCTTGTTATCAGGATTACACACCATACCTCCTTCAGAAGAAAGACTGGTATCCGTCTGACTTCCCCAGCACCATCAGTAGGTACAGGGAAACTTCAGACAGACAGGGCATCAGTGTTCAATTAAAACTTAACTGTAAAAGTTGAAATCTGAAGGACTTCCCTGGCCATCAGTGGCCAAGAATTGGCCTTCTGATGCAGGGTGTAAGGGTTCCATCCTTGACTGGCGAGCTAAGCTACCACGTCCTCTGGGCCCCAAAAACCCAAACATCAAACAGAAGCAGTATTGTAACAAATTCAATAAAGTCTTTTTTTTCTTTTTTTTTTTTTTTTTCCGGAAACAGTCCACATTTCATTAAAAAAAAAAAAAATCTTCAAAAAAAAAAAAGTTGAAATTTGGTATGTGTCTGCCTCCAAGATTTCATAATACCCCTGTTAAGTTTGGGGCTTCCCTGCAGTGCCGGAGACCCGGGTTTGATCCCTGGGTCGGAAAGATCCCATGGAAAAGGAAATGGCAACCCACTCCAGTATTCTTGCCTGGAGAATCCCATGGATAGAGGAATCTGGTGGGCTACAGTCCATGGGGTGGCAAAGAGTTGGACATGACTGAAGTGACTTAGCACACGTGCCCACAACCAGCCCAGAGACCTTACCCAGGGAGGCTGGCCATCCTGATTAATATGGCCAGAGGCAGAAAACAATGAGCTGGAGTGATCCTGTTCCACCCCGTGGGGTCGTAAGAGTCGGACTCGGCTTAGCGGCTAAACCACCACAATCATAGCGACTAAATCACCGCTAAAATGATGAGGTTATATCAGTCTTTTTTTCCTTCTGAGCCAAATAGGTGCGCTCGCTCTCCAAATGCAGTCCTGAGTGAGTCAGCATTTGTGTGTGTGTGGGTACGTGCTCAGACTTTTTCCAGAGTCTCAGCATATTCTTGCAAGCTGTGCAAATCACGGCCGAAGCAGGTTTCCAAACTGAAGAGCTGACCTTCAGTTTCAGCAGCGTGATAAATTTTCAGTTCAGCTGCTCAGTCGTGTCCGACTCTTTGCGACCCCGTGGACTGCAGCTTGCCAGGCCTCCCTGTCCATCACCAACTCCAGAAGCTTGCTCAGACTCATGTCCATCGAGTCGGTGGTGCCATCCAACCATCTCATCCTCTGTCATCCCCTTTGCCTCCAGCATCAGGGTCTTTTCAAATGAGTCAGCTCTTCACATCAGGTGGCCAAAGGATTGGAGCTTCAGCTTCAGCATCAGTCCTTCCAATGAACACCCAGGACTGATCTCCTTTAGGATGGACTGGTTGGATCTCCTTGCAGTCCAAGGGACTCTCAAGAGTCTTCTCCAGCACCACAGTTCAAAAGCATAATAAATTTGAGATGTCTCTACCTGTCACCAGATAATGGAGGAAGAGAAAGGAAGAATGAGAACATTCCACCTCTTAGCAACCTTGCAGGGTAAAAAAGGACGCTCTTTCCCATTTGTATTCGTGTGGGGTCCGAGTTGTGCAATTAACAACAATTCACGTGTGTCGGCTTACTCCAAGGTCTGCAAAACCTCACCATCCATGTTTCAAGCTGGCTGTGCTGGGGACATTTTCAGAGGTCTTTTTTTTTTCAGTCAATATTGACTGTGATGGAAATTGTCACATCCTATCATTCATCTATTATTATCAGGATCTCTCTCTTTCTCTCTGTGTCCCCCTCTTTATTTATTAATTTTTATTTTTTACTTTTTTTTTTTTTAGATGTCCAGCTTTTTTGCCTCTGGTCTCTTGCTGGCTCCAAGGCCTTTCTAATTAACAGGTCTTCAGTACATTTTATTTTTCATGGAAGGATGATTGCTTTAGGATATTGTGTTGGTTTCTGCCAGACATCAGCATGAATCAGCCGCAGATATACATGTGTCCCCTCCCTCCTGAACCTCCCTCCCTCCTCCCTCCCCATTCAACCCCTCTAGGTTGTCACAAAGCACCATACATCATACAGCAAATTCCAAAAAGACACATGTACCCCAGTGTTCATTGCAGCACTACTTACAGTAGCTAGGACATGGAAGTAACCTAGATGTCCATCAACAGATGAACGGATAAAGAAGCTGTGTANCTTCCTGGGCCACACAGCAAGTTCCCATGGGCTGTCTGGTTTGCATTAGAAGTGTTCACATCTCCATGCTCTTCTCTCACCTCCTCCCACCCTCTCCTCACCCCACTGTGTCCACACGTCTGCTGTCTGTGTCTGCATCTCCATCGCTGCCCTGCAAATAGGGTCATCGGGGCCATCTTTCCAGATGCCACGTGCGTGTCTTAGTATACAACATTTGTCTTTCTCTGATTGAACTCACTCTGTGTAACAGGCTCTAGGGCCACTCTGTATAATACAGCCTAGGGTCCCCGTTGGACAAATAAATTACTGGAGGAAGGAAGGAATCGAGGCAGAGGAAAACATCTGAGAAATAAAACAGAAGCGAATCTGTTGGAAACCTCTTTGCTTTCCCACCCAGACATGGAACAACTGTTCGTTGCCTTCATCCTTACTGTCTTCAGAGCTGCCCTGTTGGAGAAAAGGAGGAATTTGATCCATCCTGAGCAAGAGGAATTCAAAAACATTTTTAAAAAGCTTTTCTTGTCCTACTTAGCCTTCAATATAAAGATCTTGCTTTTTCACAAAGGGTTTGCAATAAAAGTGATAGCCTATTTCAATGGGTGGAGAGAAAAAAAAAAATTCCAATGGAATTTCCTTCACAGGCATAGGTCTGATCAATTACCCCATCTGGGTATCATTTCTTTTTTTTCTGCAACAACCTGAAATGTATGAATCTCACCTGAAGTGATTTTGGAAAAATAGAAAGCTCAAATTTTGTATTTTCCACGACTCACAGTTGAATTTTTTTTTTAATGAAAAAATTTTCTTTGATGTGGATCAATTCTAAAATCTTTATTGACTTTATTACATTTTTGCTTCTGTTTTATGTTCTGTTTTTTTTTTTTTGCCTCAAGGCATGTGGAATCTTAGAAGGTGATGTCTTACCCACTGGAACACCAAGGAGGCCCCCCACAGGTGAATTTTTAAACTCAGCTCAGTCAGTTACAGTGGGATAGCTCACAGTCGTTAGAATTAATTTTGGTGGTCTCTGGACAAGGTAAGGAATCTCAGTGGGCATCATTATAACTATAGCTTGATCTGGACTGTTTCAGCAAGGCTATGGTTTTTCCAGTACTCATGTATGGTTGTGAGAGTTGGACTGTGAAGAAAGGTGAGCACTGAAGAATTGATGCTTTTGAACTGTGGTGTTGGAGAAGACTCTTGAGAGTCCCTTGAACTGCAAGGAGATCCAACCAGTCCATCCTAAAGGAGATCAGTCCTGGGTGTTCATTGGAAGGACTGATGTTGAAGCTGAAACTCCGTTCCTTTGGCCACCTGAGGTGAAGAGCTGACTCACTTGAAAAGACCCTGATGCTGGGAAAGATTGAAGGGAGAAGGGGACGACAAAGGATGAGATGGTTGGATGGCATCACCGAGATGAATTTGAGTAAGCTTCGGGAGTTGGTGATGAACAAGGAGGCCTGGCGTGCTGTGGTCCATGGGGGTTGCGAATTGTTGAACATGACTGAGCAACTGAAATGAACTGAGTCTGGTCTCTTCACCAAAAACCCAGATGTTACAAATCATTACCCATGTGTGGGTCTTGCGGACAGACTAACGAAGTACCTGGTTTCCTGAGTTCGACTTTGGAGAGGGGCCTGTGTTCCGTCTACGTAGCTGCCTCTAGGCTTTTCCTGATTTCATGGAATGGGGGCTACTCTCCAGGTGCAGGGCATACGCTTCTCACGGAGATGGCTTCTCTTGTTGTGGAGCGCACGCTCAGTACTCACTGTGCACAGACCTAGTTTGCTCCACAGCACATGGGGTCTCCCCAGACCAGGGATTGGACCCGAGTCCCCTGCATTGGCAGGCGAATGCTTTAGCCCTGGATCACCAGGGAAGCCCTGATTTTAGCTGTATGAGTGAAGTCACTCAGTCGTGTCCGACCCTTTGCGACCCCATGGACTAGTAGCCTACCAGGCTCCTCCCTCCATGGGATTCTCCAGGCAAGAGTACTGGAGTGGGTTGCCATTTCCTTCTCCAGGGGATCTTCCCAACCCAGGGATCGAACCCGGGTCTCCTGCATTCCAGGCAGACGCTTTAACCTCTGAGCCACCGGGGAAGCCCTTCAGCTGTATAACCAACTGCTTTAACATCCTCGGAAGGTAGGCGGGGGGCCTGCCAAACAGAGGGTCCCTTCTTGCTGGCGAGCTGACTTTGGAAGTTTTGCTTTCCAGAGGCTCACTGGTTTTGCTGTTTTTCCGACGGATGTACAGTTGGCGTGAGCTTCTCTGGTGGCTCAGGGGTGAAGAATCCGCCTCCTGATGCAGGTTTGATCCTGGGTGGAGAACATCCCCTGCAGAGGGAAATGGCAACCCAGTCCAGTATTCTTGCCTGGAGAACCCCATGGACAGAGGAGCCTGATTGGCCACAGTCCTCGAGGTTGCAAAGAGTCGGAAAAGACTGAGCAGTTGAAATAGCAGCAGGTTTATCCCCTACCCCTTCCCTTTCTCCACTTAGAGGAACCACTAGCTTATTCTTCACATCGATGAGTCCACGGCATTTCCGTTATATTCACTCACATGCAGTTTTTGACTCCATGCGTAAGTGATATCTGGGCCTTCCCTCATAGTTGAGCTGGTAAGGAAGCCACCTGCAATTCAGGAGACCCTGGTCCAATTCCTGGGTCAGGAAGATCCTCTGGAGAAGGGATAGGCTACCCACTCCAGTATTCTTGAGCTTCCCTTGTGGCTCAGCTGGTAAAGAATCTGCCTGCGATGAGGGAGACCCCATTTGCTTCCTGGGTCGGGAAGATCTGCTAGAGAAGGGACAGGCAACCCACTCCAGTATTCTTGGGCTTCCCTTGTGGCTCAGCTGGTAAAGAATCCACCTGCAATGTGGGAGACCCGAGTTCGATCCCTGGGGTGGGAAGATCCCCTGGAGAAGGGAAAGGCTACCCGCTCCAGTATTCTGGCCTGGAGAGTTCCACGCACTATGTAGTCATTGAGGGGTCACAAAGAGTCGACACGACCGAGCGACTTTCCCTTTCATAAGTGATAGCATATGATACTTGTCTTTGACTTAGTTCATGTAGTATGATGGCCTCCGAGGTCATCCATCTGCTGCTGTGGCATTATTGCATTTTTTTTTTATGGCCGAGTAATATTCTGCTGTGTACCGATGTACCACATCTTGATCCCTTCATCTGTGGATGGACACTTGGCTGGTTTCCGGGTCTTGGCTGTTGTCAACAGCACTGCTATGCTATGAAAATTAAGGCGTGTGTCTCTCTCCTGATCAGAGTTCCCACCTTTTCTGCATATATGCCCAGGAGTGGGCTTCTTCCAGCATCACAGGATAGCTCTAGATTGCGTTTTTTAACGAACCTCTGTACCGTTCTTTATAGCAGCTGCACCAGCTGGGTACGGATGGAGAGATTTCAAAACTCCAAGTGAACNATGGGATTCTCCAGGCAAGAGTACTGGAGTGGGTTGCCATTTCCTTCTCCAGGGGATCTTCCCAACCCAGGGATCGAACCCGGGTCTCCTGCATTCCAGGCAGACGCTTTAACCTCTGAGCCACCGGGGAAGCCCTTCAGCTGTATAACCAACTGCTTTAACATCCTCGGAAGGTAGGCGGGGGGCCTGCCAAACAGAGGGTCCCTTCTTGCTGGCGAGCTGACTTTGGAAGTTTTGCTTTCCAGAGGCTCACTGGTTTTGCTGTTTTTCCGACGGATGTACAGTTGGCGTGAGCTTCTCTGGTGGCTCAGGGGTGAAGAATCCGCCTCCTGATGCAGGTTTGATCCTGGGTGGAGAACATCCCCTGCAGAGGGAAATGGCAACCCAGTCCAGTATTCTTGCCTGGAGAACCCCATGGACAGAGGAGCCTGATTGGCCACAGTCCTCGAGGTTGCAAAGAGTCGGAAAAGACTGAGCAGTTGAAATAGCAGCAGGTTTATCCCCTACCCCTTCCCTTTCTCCACTTAGAGGAACCACTAGCTTATTCTTCACATCGATGAGTCCACGGCATTTCCGTTATATTCACTCACATGCAGTTTTTGACTCCATGCGTAAGTGATATCTGGGCCTTCCCTCATAGTTGAGCTGGTAAGGAAGCCACCTGCAATTCAGGAGACCCTGGTCCAATTCCTGGGTCAGGAAGATCCTCTGGAGAAGGGATAGGCTACCCACTCCAGTATTCTTGAGCTTCCCTTGTGGCTCAGCTGGTAAAGAATCTGCCTGCGATGAGGGAGACCCCATTTGCTTCCTGGGTCGGGAAGATCTGCTAGAGAAGGGACAGGCAACCCACTCCAGTATTCTTGGGCTTCCCTTGTGGCTCAGCTGGTAAAGAATCCACCTGCAATGTGGGAGACCCGAGTTCGATCCCTGGGGTGGGAAGATCCCCTGGAGAAGGGAAAGGCTACCCGCTCCAGTATTCTGGCCTGGAGAGTTCCACGCACTATGTAGTCATTGAGGGGTCACAAAGAGTCGACACGACCGAGCGACTTTCCCTTTCATAAGTGATAGCATATGATACTTGTCTTTGACTTAGTTCATGTAGTATGATGGCCTCCGAGGTCATCCATCTGCTGCTGTGGCATTATTGCATTTTTTTTTTATGGCCGAGTAATATTCTGCTGTGTACCGATGTACCACATCTTGATCCCTTCATCTGTGGATGGACACTTGGCTGGTTTCCGGGTCTTGGCTGTTGTCAACAGCACTGCTATGCTATGAAAATTAAGGCGTGTGTCTCTCTCCTGATCAGAGTTCCCACCTTTTCTGCATATATGCCCAGGAGTGGGCTTCTTCCAGCATCACAGGATAGCTCTAGATTGCGTTTTTTAACGAACCTCTGTACCGTTCTTTATAGCAGCTGCACCAGCTGGGTACGGATGGAGAGATTTCAAAACTCCAAGTGAACCACACAGGAGACACAGCCATAAAAAGCATAAGCTACAGATGGCTGCACCTAGTCCCGATAATCCATATACCTATGAAGTTGTTCATCAGCATGTGTTCTCATATATGTCACATTCACCCCCTGGGGTACCAAAACTTCGCCTGAAGTTCAGCTTTCAATTTCACTGTAGTCCACCTGTCTGGCATAAGTTAGCTCTACCCAGAACCCCCAACTTAAGGTCTCTTAATACAGTCCAACCAGTCCATTCTGAAGGAGATCAGCCCTGGGATTTCTTTGGAGGGAATGATGCTAAAGCTGAAACTCCAGTACTTTGGCCACCTCATGCGAAGAGTTGACTCATTGGAAAAGACTCTGATGCTGGGAGGGATTGGGGGCAGGAGGAGAAGGGGACGACCGGGGATGAGATGGCTGGATGACATCACGGACTCGATGGATGTGAGTCTGCCGGGAGATGGTGATGGACAGGGAGGCCTGGCGTGCTGCGATTGATGGGGTCGCAGAGAGTCGGACACGACTGAGCGACTGAACTGAACTGAGCTGAATACACAGATTAGTTTCTCATGACTGAAGTAGTATTGAAAGATACTTCATTAAACTATCCCCACAGGCAAATTCCAATCTACACCTGTAGAAGCGGAATAAAATACCAAAGCTAATGTCACTAAGAATCCCTTGAGGTGAGGTGAGGTGAAGTCGCTCAGTCGTGTCCGACTCTTTGCAGCCCCATGGACTGTAACCTACTTGGCTTCTCTGTCCATGGGATTCTCCAGGCAAGAATACTGGAGTGGATTGCCATTTCCTTCTCCAGGGGATCTTCCCGACGCAGGTATCGAACCCAGGTCTCCCGCATTGGAGGCAGACGCTTTAACCTCTGAGCCACTCAGTTCAGTTCAGTTCAGTTCAGTCGCTCAGTCGTGTCCGACTCTTTGCGACCCCATGAATCGCAGCACGCCAGGCCTCCCTGTCCATCACCAACTCCCGGAGTTCACGCAGACTCATGTCCATCAAGTCCGTGATGCCATC
>SJYH01007144.1:78810-102786 GCA_006408735.1 Sylvicapra grimmia
AAGTGGACCACAGTAGGTCAGTTACAGAGATTAAACCACTGTCAAAATATGTGCTAGGTAAATGGAAACTGTGTTGCCGTGAAGTTTGTGATGTTAAACGAAAAAAAAACACAAAGCAATCATCACAACCACTGTATGTTTGAAATGAACTGAAGTGAAAGTCGCTCAGTCATGTCTGACTCTGTGACACCATGGACTCTATAGTCCATGGAATTCTTCAAGCCAGAATACTGGAGTGGGTAGCCACACCCTTCTCCAGGGGATTTTCCAGAATGAAAATTGATGCATCCTTGAAATGGAGATTTCTAATGGAAGTATATGAGGTTCTAAAAGTGGCAGTGGTAACTCATTTAAATGATACTTATTTTTCCTGAGCTTAAAAATCAGATTTGAACCTGCACTCCATTTTGTAATGATGCTATCTGTAAATGCTATGCATACGCAACCTTTCCTCTGTTAAAGAATAACTAAAACCAGGGGCGAATACTCTAGTGACAAGGGAGCCTGCTCAGAAAGCAGTCCTACATGGGGAATCAGCGCTCTGTCTCTGAAACCCAATTGCACCCAAACAGATTTACTGACAGAATTGCCTTGTTTTCTTTCACTAAAGTTGTAGCTAAATGACCACTGGGAAAAGAAAATCTTCCTTGAGTGGTGTCAGTTTGAGGTGGCTTAAAAATAATAATGCAAAGATACCAGTTGTTTTTCTGTATCAGAAGAATAACCAGAGAGTTAGTTGTTCAGTCACTAAGTTGTGACCAACTCTTTGTGACCCTGTCCTTCACTATCTCCCTAGGTTTGCTCAGATTCATGTCCATTGAGTCGGTGACGCTATCTAACCATCTCACCCTCTGTTGCCCCCTTCTTCTTTTGCCTTCAGTCTTCACAGCATCAGAGTCTTTTCCAATAAGTGAATTCTTCACATCAGGTGGCCAAAGTATTGGAGCTTCAGCATCAGTCCTTCCAATGAATATTCAGGGTTGATTTCCTTTAGGATTGACAGGTTTGATCTCCTTACTGTCTAAGAGACTCTCAAGAGTCTTCTCCAGAACCACAGTTTGAAAGCATCAATTCTTCAGCACTCAGCCTTCTTTATGGACCTGCTCTCATATCTGTAGATGATTACAGGAAAAACCATAGCTTTGACTATATGGGCCTTTGTCAGCAAAGTGACATCTTTGCTTTTTAACACACTGTCCAGGTTTGTCAGAGCTTTTCTTCCAAGAAGCAAGCATCTTTTAATTTCACGGCTTCAGTCACCATCTACAGTGATTTTGGAGCCCAAGAAAATAAAATCTGTCACTGCTTCCACTTTTTCCCCTTTTATTTGCCATGAAGTGATGCAACCAGATGCCATGATCTTGGTTTTTCGAATGTTGAGTTTCAAGTCAGCTTTTTCACTTTCCTCTTGAACTCTCATCAAGAGGCTCTTTAGTTCCTCTTCACTTTCTACCATTAGAGTGGTGTCATCTGCATATCTGAGGTTGTTAATATTTCTCCTGGCAATCTTGATTCCAACTTGTGATTCATCCAGCTGACATTTGGTATGATGTACTCTGCATATAAGTTAAACAAGCCAGGTGACAGTATACAGCCTTGATGTACTTGTTTCCCGATTTGGAACCAGTCTGTTGTTCCATGTCCAGTGCTAACTGTTGCTTCTTGACCCACATAGAGATTTCTCAGGAGACAGGTAAGGTGGTCTGGTATTCTTATCTCTTTAAGAATATTCCACAGTTTGTTGTGATCCACACACAGAGTATTCATTTATAATTCCTCTTAATTTTTGAAATGACTTACTGAAATCTTGGTGGCTCAGTGAACTGTCTTAGAGTCTCACTCCAATCATGTGGAAGACTTTCTTCATCTGGTTCTGAATCAAAATGAGATCTCTAAATACATATGGAAGGTGTATCTGCTTGTGTATACTGTGGCTGTCTGTATGCATGAACTAAACTGTTAAAGCATTGAAGAAATTGGGGGTTTATGATTATTTTCCTGTTTTGTCTGCTACTCTTAATGGTAAGAAGCCAGTAAGTAAAATGAAAAAAAAAAAAAAAATCTTATCCTCTGGATGTGCATATTAGTCAGTGAATTAAATACTCTTGAATAGACTTCTTTAGTTATACACAAATACCTGTCACTAGCATGCACTTTTGGAGAAGGCAATGGCACCCCACTCCAGTACTCTTGCCTGGAAAATCCTATGGACGGAGGAGCCTGGTAGGCTGCAGTCCATGGGGTCCCTAAGAGTCGGACACGACTGAGTGACTTCACTTTCACCTTTCACTTTCATGCATTGGAGAAGGAAATGGCAGCCCACTCCAGTGTTCTTGCCTGGAGAATCCCAGGGACGGGGGAGCCTGGTGGGCCACTGTCTATGGGGTCGCACAGAGTCGGACACGACTGAAGTGACTTAGCAGCAGTAGCAGCAGCATGCACTTTTAAATGTTAAGCATGAATGTAGTGGGGAAGTTAATGTTACCAAGTGATACTCAGTCTGCCTTTCCTAATTGGTATGTCTAATTATTATATAAATGTAATGATGTAGTACTTTGAGAGTAGAGGCTTTTTAATGTAAATTAAAACAAAGTAGATTGCGGATTGAGCAGCATAAGCACAAGCACTAAATGTAAGCTTACTATCCCCAGTTTGGTGCCCTGCATGGTTGGAGAAATTAATGAACTCTTTCAGTTACCCTAACAAAATAAAATAAGAATGTCGCCCAGCTCCCATTTCAAAAATGGCAGCATGAGCTCTCCAGATATGCGATCTCTTATTGAAAAATGTCTTGGAGAACATCAGACATTACACTGTGATAATATGTCATAAGCTTGTTAGTAGCACATGCTCCCTTGCAGGGACTGAACTACTATTTCTGGATTTTGGATTCAGTATTTTTAGCTAAAGAGTTAAACTCTTGAGAAGAGCAAATGCTTATACCAGCAAAGGCAAGTGTTTGTAAAAGCTAAAGAAATTCCTGCAGTTCAGTATGTAAATAAATGTCACAATGCCATGTAATGTTGGCACTTGCAGCCATGATTCCCACAGTAGAAATATATTGACTTGCAGGATGTGTGATGTTAATAAATAGAAACATTATTTCTGTTTCTTTAAATGAAGATTTGTGCTGAGCATAAGTATGCTGAAGTGAGTCGTAGAATTACTTGCAGATTCAGATATTCAACATTGAGTATTCATGTTTTGTACAAAATAGATCTAAGTGCATATTAAGGAAGTGATTTTGTTAAATTCCTTACTGATTAATGATCATGCTAGATTAAAATTACCTTTGGAATTATAATCTTTCAACTATGGAATGCCCATATGGAAAATTTAATTTCGAAACTTACTCCTTTCATGTACTCTCAGGGGTCTTCTTGGCTGTATCAGATATATAGTTTGTCTTTTTCCAATTCTGTCTCTACTCTTTTACCCTAGGAAGTATTTTACTTAAATTCTGACCGTCAGATATTGAATAATAAATTAGGAAATTTGCACACTTTTCAGGATAATGTTCAGCTATATCTTGAGTTAATCCTCTAATCTTTCTACTCTTTAGTCTCTGTGTTGATGTTATTGATTTCTAGTAACTTGCTCCTAAATCTGAGTAATTAAAAATAAATCATCATGAGTTATTAGAAATTCTAAAAATCTAAGGTTATTTTAATAGCATAATTCAATTTGTCAAAACGCAATTTCAGTTCAGTTCGGCCACTCAGTCATGTCCAACTCTTTGTGACCCCATGGGCTGCAACATGCCAGGCCTCCCTGTCCATCACCAACTCCCAGAGCTTACTCAAACTCATGTCCATTGAATCGATGATGCCATACAACCATCTCATCCTCTGTCGTCTCCTTCTCCTCCCGCCTTCAACCTTTCCAAGCATCAGGGTCTTTTCCAATGAGTTAGTTCTTTGCATCAGGTGGCCAAAGTATTGGACTTTCAGCTTCAGCATCAGTCCTTCCAATGAATATTCAGGACTGATTTCCTTTAGGATGCACTGGTTTGATCTCCTTGCTGTCCAAGGCTGTCTCAAGAGTCTCCTCCAACACCACAGTTCAAAAGCATCAATTCTTCAGCACTCAGCTTTCTTCACATCCATACCTGACTACTGGAAAAATCATGGCTTTGACTAGACTTCGTTGGTAAAGTAATGACTCTGCTTTTTAATATACTGTCTAGGTTGATCATAGCTTTTCTTCCAAGGATCAAGTGTCTTTTAATTTCATGGCTGCAGTCACCATCTGTAATGATTTTAGAGCCCCCCAAAATAAAGTCTGTCACTGTTTCCCTTGTTTCCCCATCGATTTGCCATGAAGTGATGGGACTGGATACCATGATCTTAATTTTCTGAATGTTGAGTTTTAAGCCAACTGTTTCACTCTCCTCTTTCACTTTCATCAAGAGGCTCTTTAGTTCTTCTTCACTTTCTTCACCATAAGGCTGGTGTCATCTGTATATCTGAGGTTACTGATATTTCTCCTAGAAATCTTGATTCCAGCTTGTGCTTCATCCAGCCCAGCATTTCGCATGATGTATTCCACATATAAGTTAAATAAGGAAGGTGACAATATACAGCCTTGATGTACTCCTTTCCTGATTTGGAACCAGTCCATTGTTCCATGTCCAGTCCTAACTGTTGCTTCTCTGAAATATAATTGATCCTTTTTGTATAGAACAAATCTCTTGATATTTTGGTACAAGTTTAATAACTGTTAAATGAGTGAGATGTACTGATAGCTAATTAAAGCCGACTTGAAGAGTTCCCTAGTCTCCCAGCTGGGCTAGCACCAGGAGCAGTGCTGGGAGAAGTTAGGCCATGCTTAGAGTTGGAGAACCAGTTCCAGGGGCTGGGAGCAGTCCTGTCCCTTGAATCTGGGGACATGGTAGCTCACTCTTCTGAAGAAAACGTAAACATTCTCGAGGTGACTCACACCCAGCACGCTGATTCTGTTGAGGTTCAGGGGCCTCGGAGAATACCAGTGAGGGCAGGACGATTGTCTTCTTGTGAAGAAGGATCTATGTCTGAGGTTAAGCTATTACTGAAGGGCTGTAGTACATCAGCACTGCACACACACCCTCCTTTTGGAGCCTTTTCTAAAGGGAGCTTCTTAGCTTGGCTTGTGCCTCCTCTTTTGCTATCCCGCAACTTTCTAAGCTTCAGCCACACTGACTTTTAGTTCTTCAAACAACCTTGCTTTATCCCTTTCCCCACAAAGCCTTCAAAGGCCTTAGGGCTCCCCTCTGCATAGACAGAATGTTCCTAGTTTACCCACATCTACCCCCAAATACACAAGGCCCACGCATGTATACACAGTCATGCTCAACGTGGTGTTTTTTCTGGGGACGTCTTACTACTCCCTTTTCTTCATGCTGTGGACTCTTCTGTCCTGAGATGGAAATCCAGAGGAGCAGCCCATCATGTAAAACTCTGAGTGAAAAAGCTTTCCAGGCAGAAGGGAAAGCAAGTGCAAATGAGCAGAAGTTGGACCAGGCATAAATGATGAAATGCTGTGGTTCAGGACAGAGTCAGAGAGGTAAGCAAGGGGCGGGCTGTGCAGGGCCATCATGAGTCAGAGTGACAACTTTGGATTTCCCTGGTAAATGTTGGATTAGTTCTTATTGTCATGAAATGTTCTTTGAATTTTTAATTTAATTAGATGATAGGATTTAAATCATAGTGGTGGAGTCTATCAGAATGTGGGTAACTTTATTCTTTTTAAGATGAACAACAACTCATTTTGGTAAATATTGTATGCCTACTAGTGTAAAGAATAGTGAATGTTAGGGACTGAAGGATAAAAACTTGAAAAAGATTTGCTCCCTGTGATTGCTTATAAGGTTGGGATGAAATGTTATGTGGACCAAAATGCAGGATTATCCAAATCCTGAGACCAGCCTCCCATGCCTGTGAAATCTCATACAGTTGGACCCTGAACAATAGGAGTTTGAACTGCATAGATTCACTTATATGCTTATTTTCCCCAAGTGTGGAAAAAATTTCAGAGATGTGCAAAAATTTGAAAAAGATCACAGATGAACAAAATAGGCTGAAAATATCAATAAAAATGAAGACACATCATGTATGCATAATATATATATATAGATACTTGTCAATTTTATCATTTACTATGATAAAATATGAACAAATTTATTATAAAAATTTAAAATTTATCAAAGCTAATGCACACAGACATTGCAGGCTGAACATAGTGCCATGTGCACACATGTAAATGAACAGAGGCATTATTAAATCATAATGGCATGAAATTAATTTGGGGGCCATGTCCTGTTGCTGCTGCGATAAACTCAAGCGTGGGAGGTCTCTGCTTAAGGTGCCATGAGACACTGATCATCTCCACATGAGCAGCTCATCTCTTCAGTAAACTGCATTGAAATATAAAGTGATCTCTCACATTTCTCCTGTATTTTCCATCATGTTCGTGCAACAGAGTAGACCTTGAATAACACTGTGGGCCCCACACAAAGTGCCCTAGTGATGCTGGAAGTGCCCCCAGTACACAGAGAAAAGTCATGACGTTACAAGAAAATAGTTGAAATGCTTTATATGTACCACAGATTGAGGTCTGCAGCTGCGATTGCCACCATTTCAAGAGAAATGAATACAGAGTAGGGACCAGTGTAAGAAAAGAAAAGGAAATTCATGAAACTGTCACTGCAGCTATACCAGCAGGTACAAAAACCTTGCATTTTTTTTGAGGGGGGTGGAGATTATCATGTGTTGAAAATGCAGCTTTTATGTGATATAAGATTACTTTATAAGAAAGGCATACCTGTAGACTCTAATATGATTCAAAAAGTGTAAAGTCATTGTATGACAACTTAGAGCAGAAGGAAGGTGAAAGAGCTAAAACTGGAGAATTTAATGCCAGCAAAGGATGGTTTGATAACTTCAGAAAGAAGTTTGGCTTTAAAAATGTCCAGAGAACAGGAAAAGCAGCATCTGCTGACCAAGAGGCAGAAGATAAGCTCCCAGACACACAAAGTCATTGAGGGGAAAGGATATCTACCTGAAGAGATTTTTCATGCAGACAGAAGTGCCCTATTCTGGGAAAAAAAGAAGTGTCATAAAGGGCATGGGTTAGTAAGGAAGAAAAGTGAGCACCAGGATTTAAGGCGCGACAAGATAGCCTAGCTCTACTGTTCTGTGCAAATCCAGTAGAGTTTATGGTCAGAAATGCCCTCATCTATAAAGCTGCAAACCTCTAAGAAAAGGAAAAGATAAACACCAGCTGCTAGTCTATTGGTTGGACAAAAGTCCTGGACTAGAACACTTTTTCTGCATTGGTTCCATTGATGCTTTGTCTGTGAAGTCAGGAAGCACCTTGCCAGTAAGAAACTGCCTTTTAAGTCCTTTTGATATTGGGCAATGCCTCTGGCCGCTCAGAACCCCATGACTTCAACACTGAAGGTGCCAAAATAATGCACTTGCTCCCAAAATACAACTCTAATTCTGCCTCTAGATCAAGAGGTCATAAAGAACTTTAAAGCTCATTGCACATGGTACTCAATGGAAAGAATTGTCAACACTGTGCGATAGAACCCCCAATGGAATATCGTAAGAATCTGGAAGGATCACGCCACTGAAGATGCCATCCTTATTATAGAAAACGCCATGAAAGCCATCAAGCTGAAAACAATACATTCCTACTGGAGAAAACTGTCCAGATGTTGCACATGACTTCACGGGATTTACGACTGAGCCAATCAAGGCAATCATAAAGGAGGCTTGGATATGGAGGAAAAGGTCAGGGGTGGGGGGAGGTGTGTGTGAAGGGTATCAAGATGTGCACTTTGGAGTAATTCAAGAGCTCATAGATACCCCACCCGAGGAATTAACAGAACATAACTTGATGGAGACAAATGCTTCCAACCAGTGCCAGGTGATAAGCAAGAAGCAGCACCAGAAAACAAACTGACATCAGAAGACCTGGCAGAAGGGTTCTGATTATTTAAAATGTCTTTCAGTTCTCCTGGGGCTTCTCTGATGGCTCAGGGGATAAAGACTCTTACCTGCAATGCAGAGACACGAGAGATGTAGGTTTGATCCGTGGGTCAGGAAGATATCCTGGAGGAGGAAATGGCAACCCACTCCAGTATTCTTGCCTGCAGAATCCCATGGACAGAGGAGCCCGGGGGACTACAGTCCATGGGGTCGCAAAGAGTCAGACACGAGTGAGTATGAACGTGATATGTTTCACTTATTTTACAATAGGGGCCCTTCTGTGATGTGGGCACTGAAAACTAGGCAGACAACGGAATAAAGATTGGTGCTGTTTAAAAAGATTTTTGGAGAAATGTGGAAAGCAAAATAGAAATTACGATGTATTTATGTAAAGTTGTGCCGAGTGTGCCTGTCTTTCCACCTCCGCCTCCACCCCTGAGACAGCAAGAACCTCCTCTTCGTCCTCAGCCCACTCGTTGTGAAGACATTGAGGATGAAGACCTCTATGATGATCCACTTCCACTTAATAAGTAGTCAGTCATCATCATATTGCACAGTTGATAGACTCATCTGTTGAATATGTGTGAGTGTCTTCATGTGGAAGTCTAAGGACTGCATAGACATTTTTGAGTCATCAGCACTGTCTTTGATTGTGTAGCACATCGTGTACTGAAGTGGATAACCCATCCTTACATAGGCATAAGGTGAGTGATATTTAATATAAAACTAATAATGTGTTAGTTTTCTTACTGCCTTATAATTCTGCTTTCAAAGAATTCTGTTACTATACAGTGTGCCTCTCTCATAATTGGAAAAACTATATCAGCCTATCATCACAGGTAAGTTTTTTTTTTAAGTTTCCAATACTGTATTATGGATAGGACTGTAATACTGTTTGTCATAAAATTTTAATGAAATTTCATTTATTAGTGTATAAGCTGAGCTACTGAAGCAGTCATATCGATTACACAAGACTACCATAAAACATATTGCTGCCTCATTGTTATCAATGCATGAATCTTTATACCTGTAAATAATAATACTTCAGTATTCTCGCCTAGAGAATCCCATGGACAGAAAAGCTTAGGGGGTCTACAGCCCATAGGGTCACAAAGAGTTGGACATGACTGAAGCGATTGAGCACACATTTTTCACATTAGCTTTTCATTTTTGATGTCTGGATTTAGTAATACATGAAACATCTGCAGTGTTTCATATCATATATGACAATATTGATGTTGGTATTGATAAATGATTCATCTTATACTCTTTCTGACCCCATGGACTATATAGTCCATGGAATTCTCCAGGCCAGAATACTGGAGAGGGTAACGTTTCCCTTCTTCAGGGGATCTTCACAACCCAGTGATCGAACCCAGGTCACCCTCACTGCAGGCTGATTCTTTACCAGCTGAGCCACAAGGGAAACCCAAGAACTCTGGAATGGATAGCCTATCCCTTCTCCAGTGGATCTGCCCAACCCAGGAATTGAACCGGGGTCTCCTACATTGCAGGTGGACTCTACCAACTGAATTATCAGGGAAGCCCTATCTTATAAACAGACAGTGTAAATTTACAATATCAATAAATACAGTACAGCACTGTAAATAATTTTATTTTATGCTTTTAATAGCATTTTCTTTAACCTTACTTTATCAGTAAGGCTATTAGTAGTTCAGGTTTTTGTTGTTGTTGTTTAGTCTCTGAGTCATGTCTGACTCTTTTGCTGCCCCATAGGCTGTAGCCTGCCAAGCTCCTCTGTCCATGGGATTTTCCAGGCAAGAATACGGGAGTGGGTTGCCATTTCCTTCTACAGGGGATCTTCCCAACCCAGGGACTGAAACTGGGTCTCCTGCGCGTCTCCTGCCATGCAGACAGATTCTCTACTACTGATCCACCGGGGAAGTTTCAGGGGAAGTCAAAACTGACTTGTGGATTTTTTATTGTATGGAGCTCCTAATCACTGCATTGTTTGCTGCTGCTGCTGCTGCTAAGTCACTTCAGTCGTGTCCGACTCTGTGCAACCCCATAGACAGCAGCCCACCAGGCTTTGCCATCCCTGGGATTCTCCAGGCAAGAACACTTTAGTGGGTTGCTGTTTCCTTCTCCAATGCATGAAAGTGAAAAGTAAAAGTGAAGTCGCTCAGTCGTGTCTGACTCTTCGCTACCTCATGGACTGCAGCCCACCAGGCTCCTCCATCCATGAGATTTTCCAGGCAAGAACACTGGAGTAGGTTGCCATTGCCTTCTCCGACTGCATATTTAGGGGTCAACTATACTTGCTAATTAAAAGGAAAGCAAATGGAATAATGTCACAAGGTAGAACATTCCCTACAACCCCAATAGAGAATGGTAATGAACCGGGCTACACTAAGGAGTCATCTCTTTCATACATCTTCAGTCTAAGCCTTGCATGAGGCCATTCTGTGTGTGAGGGGTCCTGAAGAAGAGAGCATCTGAGAATGTGGAAGAGAAATAAAAATAGGGGCTTCTGCCAGAGCACCCCTTAGCACTTAGTCTTGGGAGGAGGAATATCCACAAGAAAGTTTGTCCAATGGGGCAAAGACTATAACTCTGTCTTCCTGCATCCTCAACTGAACCCAGTGCCCAGCGCAGCAGCAACCAGCCTCTACTTGCCAGGTTGGCTGGGTGGGGCCACAGCAGCGTCTCATCTCCACCTGTGTGTCTGGGCGGGGCCCCACAAGTGGGAGAGGAGAAAGGGCGCTGGCATGAATCCTGCTTCTCATTCTGGGTGCTGATACGTGCCCTCCAACAATGTTTACTCAGGTGAAGTTGGTAATATACAAGTAAAATAAACAGTAGTGGTGTGTGTTGCCCTGAGTAGCCTCAGTAACGATGACCTGCTGGCTGGCATTTGTTTATTGTGTGCCCTGCACCAGGCGCCGTTCTAGGTGCTTTTACTGACTCACACTTTAATCCTGGCAGGAGCCCACGAGGTCCGTGCTGTCATAAACTTACAGGTGAAGGCACTGCAGGGCTCGGTGACCTGTTCAAGGTCACTCGGGAAGCCGCAGGCCCCCTAACATCAGATTAAAAAGTGCTGACCATTGCCTAAGAAAGAACAACTGGTTGAAGCTGGGAGGATTGCGAAGGTCACCTGAGCTCTACTTTTCCGGAAGCCGAGGACAAGGAGTGTGGCGTGTGTCTGGGAGGTGGTCTGGGTCAGGAGTGTGCGGGGCTGTGCCTTGCCTCCCTGGGTTCCAGGCACCCGGGGCCCTGCCTTCAGTAGCCCTGCAATGGGGATTAAAATGGGGGAGCAAGGATCTCTCTCTGCAGTTCATGGCAAGCTTCGCTTTTAAATAGCGTTGAATTATAGGATGAAGTTATTATGCAGAAACGTTTTGTTTCCCTTGAAAGCTAGAAAATAAGGCCGGCTCCTGCTGCATCTGTAAATAGGCCGCCGTTTCTCTTTCTTTCTGTGGTTGGGAAGAATCATTCGGGCCGGCATAGTTAATGAGTTTTCGCAGCTGTTAAGTGGAATTACACATTCTGTTCCACGAGGCCCTCGGCCACATTGTCCGCGGGACTTGGTGTCCACTCCACCCGGGACCCTTGGATGGCCCTGTGACCTGAGCCGCTCTTCCTCCAGGAGGGAGACGCTGAGGTTTGGGTCAGGCCGGCTGCAGAAGGGAGAGGCTGTTTGGGCAGAAGGAGCCACAGAAGATGGTATTTTTCTGTATCACAGCTGCCTTCTTCAGCAAGGACTGTGAGGATCCTAGATGGGAAATAGTCATCTTTTCTTCTAAAAGGGTTTTTTGTTTTTTTTTTTTTTAATTAAAGAATAATTATTATCCATCAGGGCTTCCCTTGTAGCTCAGTCAGTAAGGAATCTCCTGCAATGCAGGAGACCTGGGTTCAATTCCCGGGTGGGGAAGATCCCCTGGAGAAGGGAAAGGCTACCCACTCCAGTATTCTGGCCTGGAGAATCCCCATGGACAGAGGAACTTGGCAGGCTACAGTCCAAGGAGTCACAAGAGTCAGACATGATTTAGCAACTAAACCACCACCACCATTATCCATCAAGTTATGGAAGTGAAAGTCACTCAGTCCTGTCCTACTCTTTGCGACCCCATGGACTATACAGTCCATGGAATTCTCCAGGCCAGAAGACGGGAGTGGGTAGCCTTTCCCTTCTCCAGGAGATCTTCCCATCCAGAGATGAAACCCAGCTCTCCCACATTGTGGGCAGATTCTTTACCAGCTGAGCCACAAGGGAAGCCCATCCATCAAATTATACCCAGACACTAACTTTCCCGTCTTCCAGGTGAGGCCCTTGACCAAGTCTGTGGTTTTGGGGTTGCTGATGCTAAGTCGCTTCAGTCGTGTCCGACTCTGTGCGACCCCATAGACAGCAGCCCACCAGGCTCCCCCATCCCTGGGATTCTCCAGGCAAGAATACTGGAATGGGTTGCCATTTCCTTCTCCAATGCAGGAAAGTGAAAAGTGAAAGTGAGCTCAGTCGTGTCTGACTCTTAGCGATCCCATGGACTACAGCCTACCAGGCTCCTCCGTCCATGGGATTTTCCAGGCAAGAGTACTGGAGTGGGGTGCCAAGATAATTAATACAGAGTTCATCCTGGTGAAGTGTTAACCAACTAAGTGGTGTTTAAGGGAATTACCTGGTTATCCAATGGTTAGTTGTCTGGGCTCTCACTGCCAAGGGCCCAGGTTCAATCCCTGGTCTAGGAACTAAAATCCCACAAGCTGTGAGGTTTGGGGTGGGCGGGGGGAGTAATAATACCTAAATGGTGTTTAAGAGTCAGACATAAGAGAGCCCTTGAGTAAGCACAGGAAGTCAATGCCAGTAGTGCTAGAAGTGCTAGTAGATGAACAGAGACATATGGGCAGCCACGGATTTTTAGACCTTCCATTTCTTTGCAGTCCCTTCTTTATGGACCTTCCATAGGTGGCCAGTCGTTATTTATAAATTTGAGCTGTTTGCATAATAGGAGTTGCACTACTCTAATTCTATTATGGGTGCATGCATACTACGTTGCGGCTGACTCTTTGTGCTCAGTCGTATCTGACTCTTCTCAACCTCATGAATTTTTCCAGGCAAGAATACCGGAGTGGGTTGCCATTTCCTTCTCCACGGGATCTTCCCCACCCAGGGATCAAACCCACATTTCATGCAGATTCTTTACCTCTGAGCCACCAGGGAAGCTCCCATTGTACTATTCTGGTCATCAGCTATACCTATCTATTTTTAATACAAAGCAATATATGCATACTCTGTACCCTCTCAACTTCTGCACCTGTTCAGCTTTGAAAAAGAAAGTTAATCTCAATGAACGGTGCTGAGGAGAATATTCTTGAAGTGTCCAAACCTTATTTCACAAAAAGAGAGTTTTCCTTGTTCTAGTCTCTGTTTATATTACTAAGGAGATGTTAAAAATATAGCCTGGAGACTATCTTAGTATATAACTGGAGCATAGCTGTCTGCTGACATAGAAGCCACTTCTGAAATAGTGCTTTATAACCCACTTTCAAATAAACTGATACCATCTCAGCCAAATTAATCTCTGACTAACCAGAGTCCTTTCTGGATTTACATACATGCTCAGAGATATGTAATAATTTGTATATATCCAGAAGAGCTGCCCTGAGTGTATTTATGCAGCTTGACTAGAAACAGTTGCTCTCTTAACATGCTGGGTGTTTTACATGAAGACCATCCCTGGCATTGTGCAGCCCAGCAAGAACTCTGGCCTGCTGACTAAACAAATATGATTGCCAAAGTGAATTATTAAATTCCAGTGGGCCTCACTTGCTAGAGAATTTCACTCCTCTTTCTCCCACACAGCATTCCCACTTTTTATTAGATGAACTGTTTTCAACTCTTGCAAATAATTGCTGTCTTTTGCTAGTCATTACTACAGCAGTTTCCCACTGTTTATATTTTAAAACCAGCACTTGGATGGGTCCCACTGAAGCAGAACAAATAAATACGTGTGTGCATCTGTGTAAATATTTATCTAAAATTGCATTATGAAAAGGCCCAGTGAACCCTAGGTCTCACTGCTGAGCCTTGGGTCCCTTCTGAAACGAGCCCATCACCAGGCTACTGTTACTTGACTAAACACGGGTGACTTCATCCTAGCATTTCCTTTTGAGGACTATTTGGGAGACTCCCTTCCAATAGAGGAAGTGGGTTGATGAGGGCCAGTGTTCTCATTCCAGACCCTTCACATCTCTGAAAAGCTGCATCCTTTGTAGAAAATAGATCTGTACGTGTGCCAGACTGGAACCCTGATGTTCATCAGGGGAGGAGGAGGAGGTCACAGATTCCTTGTCTGTTTCGGCCGTAATCCTCCCATTGGCAGGAGCCTGAGAGGAAGTATTTAACAATGGGATTTTATAAAATTCAATGTAGTAAAGAATGTTTTTATATTTGAATGGATCTAGGGAAGTTTTTTTTTTTCCCTCCCCTCAATAAGTGGAGGGTATTTAAGGGTAATGTTATCTCTGGATTTGCTGGGAGGATTTGTCTCTTTTATTGGACTTTGTGGAATAATTATTTTTCATTTGATCTTTTCCATGAAAGGTAATCCTCAGAAGAAAAAGCTGTAGACTCTTAACTTCATACTAATCTTAAACATTTTGCTTAAGGGGAATTAGTGAGGAAATAACTGTCTCTCAGGAAGGTTTAAAACTGTGAGTTCATTCAACATCCAGAGCTCTTTGAATGTCTCCAGTCGTGCCAGAAACTATGAAGTGATTTTCTTTCACACACTCGCCATAAGACCTGGTACTTTTTAAAGCTTTAGCACTAAGAGCTTTATGTTAAAAATAAAAATTGCACAAAGTAGAGGAAAAGATGTTCTTCTCATCATTCCCTGTTTGCTTCTAACTACATTAAGGCTCCAGGGGAGCTGCTGATGACCCGAGTTTCCTAGATTTAGCACACATGTCAGATGGGCTCCAGTGGTTGATTAGCAGTCACAGAAGAAAGCTAGAGACCATTTCCTGAGGAACAAGACCTACTAGGTGTATAAGCCTAGGATACAAGGTAGTCTAAGTCTTCATCAGCCGATGACCCTTGCCACTGTAACACAGAGCAATAGTTACACAGAAGAGTTTATGTCTGCTGAGGAAAATAAGGGCAAAATAATACCACCAATGTACTTTTTAATTTGTCGTACAGTCTAAACTTTGTTAATTTCTAGTCTTCGAAAAAAAAAAAAAGGAATTTGAAGAATATTTGCTTGGTGCCGAATCATTGTAACATCACAGACTCTTCCTCATCCCTACAGTGGCAGCCCCCAAAATTGGTCATCCAGACAACACTTGGGTAGCTTCTGAGTCAAGGACCTCATTATTGGCATCATATTTTGCACACATAAAGTTTATCCACTCAATAGGTGATTTTTGAGCCGTTGCCATGCAGAGATATGGAAAAGAACAATGCAGTCTCTTGTTTCAAAGATTTGGCTATTTAAAACAAGATAAAACACAGAAAGCAGTGATTGCAGGAGAGAACCTAGGGTAAAAGGTCCATTGGGAGTTTCAGGAGAAGGTGCACACAGAGGTCTATTTAGCTTAGGGTAAGGGACAGGAAGCAGGGCTTCCCAGGTGGCACTAGCAGTAAAGAACCCGCCTGCCAATGCAGGAGACAGAAGAGGTGTGGGTTCTATCCCTCGGCTGGGAAGACCCCCTGGAGGAGGCCATGGCAGCCCATTTCAGTATTCTTTCCTGGAGACTCCCATGGACAGGGGAGCCTAGCGGGCTACTCCATAGGTTCGCAAAGAGTCGGACAGGACTGAACCAACTTAGCACGCGCAAGAACCAAGAATCATTTCCAAAAATTGTGAACATACTGAAAGACAAACAGACTCTGGGCAAGTGGACCAGTAGAGCAGACACACCAGAAAGATAAAGAGGTTGTGCAGAGGATGGAGAGGTGGAGAACAGAGGCTGATCAGAAAGGGTAGCCAGTGGATCAGGTGGCTAAGGAAATGTGAGAGCAGGACCATGGACAGAATCGAGGGGTGGGCAGTTAATGAGCAGAGGGAAATGCTGGAAAGGGCCTGGAGGTGTCAGGAGCTGAGGGTTCCAGGAGGGCGGTCCACAGCATTAGCACTGCAAAGGGATGAAGGAACCAGCCTGGAACAGGAGAGGGGTCTCTGTGGACAAAGACGGACAGGCACAACTGTGAGCGGGATGCCGTCATGCGAGGGCAGCAGGTACTTCATGAGGTGGGGTGGGTAGGGCACACCTGAGAGGAGTGGAGACAGGGGAGTGGGGACATCTGGAAAAGCTGCTGCCAGCACAGAGAAAGCTGACCCTGGGCAGCTCTAAGGCCAGCGGAGGGCAGAGGCCACATGCTCGGAGAAGCGGGTATTTACCTGTTGGCATGACTTTTTCCAGCCTTAAATGAAAAGTTCACATGTAGGCACCAAGGAGGGAGAATACTTTGTGCCAGGACCTCCTGAGTGTGTGGTACACCATCACTGTAAAAAGTAATGTGACACTATGTGCCGCTTTGGGGTATTTTGGTCAATTGCATGCTTGACTTTTCTAAAAGCAGCTGTTTCCCCCCTCCTCCTATGAGTACTCCCCAGTCTTTGGTTAGGCCTTGACCTCAGAATCCTCAGAGCTGGCCTGGCTCATAGGGGCGGATTCTCTGTTTCCCTGATTTCTCATATGTGTTCCCCTCTTCTCTCAAGCATCATGGATTGACTGCTTTACTTCAACTACTAACTATATATGGTGGTATCTGATTTATTTGACCCCCTTCAGGAGTGGCCTGATCCTCATAACTGAGTTTTCCAGATAGTGAATTTCATCCCATTGAAAACTAAACTAAACAAAAAAGACAGTTTCTAAGGTATGTTGCTATGATTTGACCTCTACAGAGGCAGGTTCTGATGATTTGGGGCAATGGTTCTAAGCATCAGTGGATTATGCCTGCTGAGTCTCCTTAAGCCTCCAGTTCTGTTTTCGCTTTTAGTTTTGGGTGTTTGGAAGGTTTGAGGGATCATTTCCTTGATAGGCTGTCAAATCCCGTATCTTACATTGTCTTCTGATTGCTAAACTTCCTCTGACTAGAATGTGCTATAAAAGTGGGTATTTTATGCCTGATACGTCTCTATCCCACACAGCACTAAGAACAATGTGAATAGAAGCTCCATGAATACTTTGTTGGTTTCTAAAGATAGCACAGTTCTCTTAACACTGACTAAAATCACATTCGCTTTTCTTGGCAGTCATCAGTTTTATTCAGGTTGGGCTTAAGGTGAATTAAAACTCATTCCTTTTTCATTTGAATTGCTCTTTTGCTGTCATTGGTACTTGTTCAGCCTACTATCTGAATTTAAATAGATATATGTATCCCTATAAGACTTTACAAGAGCTGCAGTATGCCACATTTCCCCGAAAGGAAATTTATTAGAAATACTACCAAATTGTTAAGTTAGATTTGGCCCATTGCATTAATCTAAGTCCTTTTTGGATCCTGATTCAGTTATCCAGCATAGCTACTGGCTTCTAGAATTTTATGTCAAATTGAGAAAGTCTTTGTTCTCAAGGTTGGTTGAAGTTACTGATAAAGATTTTAAAAAATCATTGCCTAGAAAATGAATAAATAAAGCAGAGCCATGAGGCCTGGCTCTCAACCCTCGACTCCAGCTTGGTAACTGGCTGATCATTGAACCCTCTGGGCACAGCTGCTCAGCAGTCATGACTCTTGTTGACTGTGTTAGGATCCAGACTCGATTTCTCTGCAAGGATATCTTGAGAGACTTGGCTAAGTAGACTTTGCCTGTCTACAGTCCAGTAAGCCTATCGGAAAGGGAGGAAGTAAAAATCAACACCCATATTACATCAATACATGCCTGTCTTCTGCCTTAGATCCTTCTCAGAGAAGATGAAAGATAAACTGTACCTAAGACACAGGATCCCAGACATCATTTTATTCATCTAATCAATATTTATTAAGCAGTTGCTCTGAACGGAAGCCTGTGCTAAGAGTTTAGGATACAGCTGTGAACAAGCCAGATGTCATCCTGTCTCCCCAGAAATGGCCATTCTTGCTCAGTTGCCCTCAGAGGTGCTGAGGGTGGGCAGAGGAGCTGTGGTCAGTGGTCGACAGACCAGAGCTAGGCACCAGCACATGCACATGTGGAACCTTTTCAAGTTAATAATATTGTGAAAAAAAAAAAAAATTCTAGAGAAATTGGGAAACTAGTTGAACCATGTAACACATAACGCCTCAGAAGCTGAAATGTGCGGCAGACTGCTTTCTAAAACATTTGGGATTAGTAGATTTTTCATGCTGGTAATTCAAGTGCATGCAAGCGATAGCTTTCACACACACTGGTTAAGATACTGTACAAATGGCACTGTCATCTGAAGTCAGCGTCTTTGAACTTAGAACTGCCACATGAGGATTTTGACTCTTTTGCCACAGGGGGGGAAAACACCTAGCAGAACAATGAATCGATTTTTTACTACGTTGCCTAAGTCTAATGTTCTTCTGAGAGCTTTCAGAGAATTACTTAAGCAATACCCATCTCTCCCACTGTTTGTCCTGAGGGCTTGGAATCACTGTTTTCTGAAAATTCTCCTTTGTTTAGGTGTGTGCCACACCTGGGCTGACTCTTATACAGACTTCAAAGTTAATCATACCCCAGGCACCATCCCAAAAGGACTGCAGGTGGAGAAACAGAAGATAATCAGCCTGATTAGCAGTAACTCAGTTCCTATTCTCCTTTTCCAGGATAGCTTGACCCTGGATGTAAAGTTTAGTAATGCCACTAAAAAAGGCTGCAAATAAAAGTAATATCTGTCCCTCTTCTGGGCTTCCCTGATGGTTCAGATGGCAAAGAGTCTGTCTGCAATGCACAATGCTCGGGTTCGATCCCTGGGTCAGGAAGATCCCCTGGAGGAGGGCATGGCTACCCACTCCAGTGCTCCTGCCTGGAGAATCTCATGGACAGAAAAGCCTGGCAAGCTACAGTCAGAGGGTCGCAGTGAGTTTGATATGACTCAGCAATTTACTGGAGAAGGCAATGGCACCCCACTCCAGTACTCTTGCCTGGAAAATCCTATGGACGGAGGAGCCTGGTAGGCTGCAGTCCGTGGGGTCTCTAAGAGTCAGACATGACTGAGCGACTTCACTTTCACTTTTCATTTTCATGCATTGGAGAAGGAAATGGCAACCCACTCCAGTGTTCTTGCCTGGAGAATCCCAGGGACAGGGGGAGCCTGGTGGGCTGCAGTCTATGGGGTCGCACAGAGTCGGAAATGACTGAAGTGACTTAGCAGCAGCCGCAACTTACACTTTTCATCCATCCTCTGGAGCTCAGACCCTCCAGGTNAGCGACTTCACTTTCACTTTTCATTTTCATGCATTGGAGAAGGAAATGGCAACCCACTCCAGTGTTCTTGCCTGGAGAATCCCAGGGACAGGGGGAGCCTGGTGGGCTGCCGTCTATGGGGTCGCACAGAGTCGGAAATGACTGAAGTGACTTAGCAGCAGCCGCAACTTACACTTTTCATCCATCCTCTGGAGCTCGGCCCCTACAGGAGCCCACTCAGGTGCTCAGCATGCCGTCCACCTGGAGTCCTATCGTTTATAATCGAACTCAGAAGCTACATGAGACCTTCCCAGTTGGCCAAAGGAAAATAAATATTTCCTTTTCTCACTATTGCTATTTTCTTTCCTCTTTATACATTTTCCTGCTAGTCTCCTGACTTCTCAGGCTTCTTTCAATCCCCTGATTGTCTGTACAGCAGCTTCCTGTACAAATGTGTGTCACATGTAGATGTAGAAACTTGCCTAAATGAAATTAGGCAGATATGTGCCAACAGGGTTACATGGGACTTATTCTCTTGCTTTACTTATTTTGCTGGTCAAATGTCACTTTCATAAAAAAGGCCGTACCTGAGCCCCAGTTCAGTTGCTCAGTCATGTCCAACTCTGCGACGCCATGAATCTCAGCATACCAGGCCTCCCTGTCCATCACCAACTCCCGGAGTTCACTCATACTCATGTCCATCGAGTCGGTGATGCCATCCAGACATCTCATCCTCTGTTGACCCCTTCTTCTCCTGTCCTCAATCCCTCCCAGCATCAGAGTCTTTTCCAATGAGTCAACTCTTCGCATGAGGTGGCCAAAGTATTGGAGTTTCAGCTTTAGCATCCTTCCAATGAACACCCAGGACTGATCTCCTTTAGGATGGACTGGTTGCATCTCCTTGCAGTCCAAGGGACTCTCAAGAGTCTTCTCCAACACCACAGTTCAAAAGCATCAATTCTTTGGCACTCAGCTTTCTTCACAGTCCAACTCTCACATCTATACATGACCACTGGAAAAACCATAGCCTTGACTACATGGACCTTTGTTGGCAGAGTAATGTCTCTGCTTTTGAATATGCTATCTAGGTTGGTCATAAGTTTCCTTCCAAGGAGTAAGCGTCTTTTAATTTCATGGCTGCAGTCACCATCTGCAGTGATTTTGGAGCCCCCAAAAATAAATTCTGACACTGTTTCCACTGTTTCCCCATCTATTTCCCATGAAGTGATGGGACCAGATGCCGTGATCTTAGTTTTCTGAATGTTGAGCTTTAAGCAAACTTTTTCACTCTCTTCTTTCACTTCTGCCTAAAATAGTTATCCTGCCTACCTGATCACCTAAGCTGCTATGCATTTCCTCAAAGCGTTTCTCAGACCTGTTGAATTATGTGCTAATTTTTTGATTGTTTTTCTTTGTCTCTTTGTGCATACCCTGAGATCAGGGACTCACTGATTCACCCCTATGGTTTAGAACAGTGCCTGTCACATAGTAAATCCTTTAGGTTTTTGTTGTTATTGTTGTTGTTGTTTTTTAACTAAGTGCCAGTTTTGACCATTTAGAACCTTAAGGTTTATCTTAGTGAGGGGTCTGCTGTGATCATCTTCTCTGCTTTAAAGCTTAGTCTGTTGAAGTTCAGAGCTTGCCCAGGGTCACACAAGTGGCACACGGAACCAAGATCCACACCCAGATCTGCTGACCCCGTTTCTTTAGGCAACTCCTTAAAATGCCTCCAAATAGAGAAAAATTAATCTTATAAATATTTATTGGTATATCTTTATAGAGAAAGTATAATGAACATAAAGGGCAGTGCATTAAACTTTATAACAAGCACCTGCTTATCAGAGTGAATAAGGCCAGAATATCAACCACGATTCATCTGAAGGTTGCATTTCAATCAAGGGCTCAGTTTTTCTTCACAGAGTTTTAATGTAGAGGGCGAAGACATGGCCAACTCATTTTCCTTTTCATTTCTTTTGCCTAATTCTGCAGTGACCGCTCATTCCTCAAGATTAACCTTGTACTGCTTTATTTTCCTCCCTTTTGGAGAGAGGACAGATGGGGGAGGGACTCATCTTTCAAGCTTATAAATCAGGCTTCTTTCATCCCCACACATGGCTCTTGGAGACGCTCAGGCATTGGTGGTTGAGCAAGTAGCCGTGGAGCCAAGTCAGATTTCTCTTGGGGCGTCTGAAATGTTCCTTGCTTCCCTTGAAAACTCCTCAGCCTTTAGCTGAGTTGGAAAGGAAATGTACAGTTCTCAGATAAATTTCCAGGTAATAGGATTTCATCTTTGTTCAAAGATTTTCTTGGTGGGGAAGAAAGAGTGGACGAGGCTTGAGTTTGAAAAGGTCAACAAGATAACATTCTTTTATTGTGAGACTTTTTATCCTAAGTTTATATTTTTTATCTGAAACATACTTTCAAAATTTTTTTGTTATTTTATAATTTGAGGAAAATTGTTCCACAATGCTGGGTTGGTTTTCACTGCATAACAACTCGAATCAGCCACAACTAGACACATATCCCCTCCTTCCTGAGTTCCCTACCCCTCTGGATCATCACAGAGTGACAGGCTGGGCTCCCTGTGTTATACAGCAACTTCTCACCAGCTATCCACTTTACACATGAGCATGTACACATGTCGATGCTACTTTCTCCATTTGTTACACTCTCTCCCTCCCCACCTGTGTCCACAAGTCCCTTCTCTATATCTGCACCTCCACTCCTTCCCTGCAAACAGGTTCATCGGTACCATTTTCTAGATTCCATACGTATGCATTGCTGCTGCTGCTGCTAAGTCACGTCAGTCATGTCCAACTCTGTGTGACCCCACAGACAGCAGCCCACCAGGCTCCCCCGTCCCTGGGATTCTCCAGGCAAGAACACTGGAGTGGGTTGCCATTTCCTTCCCCAATGCAGGAAAGTGAAAGTGAATTCACTCAGTCATGTCCAACTCTTAGTGACCCCATGGACTGCAGCCTACCAGGCTCCTCCTTCCATGGGATTTTCCAGGCAAGACTACTGGAGTGGGTTGCCATTGCCTTCTCTGCTAATATCCAATATTTGTTTTTCTCTTTCTGACTTACTTCACTCTGTATAACAGGCTCTGGATTAATCCACATCACTAGAACTGACTCAAATTTGTTCTTTTAATAGCTGAGTAATATTCCACTGTGTTTGTACTACATCTTCTTTATCCATTCATCTGTCGATGGACATCTGTGTTGCTTCCATGTCCTGTCTATTGTAAATAGTGCTGCAGTTAACATTGGGATACATGTGTCTTTTAGAATTGTGGCTTTTCCTGAGGTATATATTTCAATATAATAGAAAAAATAGCTGTGGTAAATTTAGTCCATGTGCATAAATGCAATTAGAAAGACATAAAGATTGAGTACTAAAGAGAACAAAGCCCCAAAATATCTTAATTAATTTGCCTTAAAAATTACTATACATTTTCCTTTTTGTCCAATTCTATTGGCTTCTGTTTTTTATCAGAAAAAAAATTATGTCATGTTAATGTACAATAGCAGCAAAAAATTGCAAAAGGATACCACTCTCAGTGCTGCTGAAAAGAAATAATTTTCAAAAGTTTTCTTAAAATATAAGATGTTCCCTCTTCAGATTATACTGAATATAATCAGCAACCTAAAAAGAGCATTACATTATTTATTTAAGTTTGACCATTGTAAGGCAAAGGTACTTTTTTCTTTTTTTGCTTCTTTATAATATATGCAGCTTATTTTATACTTTGGTTATTTAAAATTAAAATATCAGTTCAGTTACTCAATCATGTCCTGCTCTTTGTGACCCCATGGACTGCAGCATACCAGGCTTCCCTGTCCATCCCCAAATCCTGGAGCTTGCTCAGACTCACGTCCATCGAGTCGGTGATGCCATCCAAACATCTCATCCTCTCTCATCCCCTTCTCCTCCTGCCTTCAATCCTTCCCAAGACCAGGGCCTTTTCCAGTGAGTCAGTTCTTCACATCAGGTGGCCAAAGTACTGGAGTTTCAGCTTCAGCATCAGTCCTTCCAATAAACACCCAGAACTGATCTCCTTTAGGATGGACTGGTTGCATCTCCTTGCAGTCCGAGGGACTCTCAAGAGTCTTCTCCAACACCACAGTTCAAAAGCATCAATTTTTCGGCACTCAGCTTTCTTCACAGTCCAACTTGCACATCCATACATGACAACTGGAAAAACTATAGCCTTGGCTAGATGGAAATTTGTTGACAAAGTAATGTCTCTGCTTTTAAATACAGTGTATAGATTGGTCATAGCTTTTCTTCCAAGGAGCAAGAGTCTTTTAATTTCATGGTTGCAGTCACCATCTGCAGTGATTTTGAAGCCTAAGAAAATAAAATCTGTCAGTGCTTCCAACTTATTCCCTTCTGTTTGAAAAAAAAGTGGTACAGAGCTGATTTGTGTTGCATGAAAATTTCAGTGCACTCATATATGTCTCAGTCAATATCTTCATTTCTTTTGTATAAATATTTAGGATTGCCACTTCACAAGCACAGAAACTAAGTATATTTTTCACACGGATATAACTTTCACTTTTACTAGCAAACTAGAAAAAAATGTTTTCTGAGCATTTGGTGTTGCTTTACTTAAAAAAATGTTTACCATTCTAACAGATAGGTAGTGGTATCTTTTGGTTTTCATTTACATTCCCTAAAGATTA
>SJYH01007144.1:105962-118325 GCA_006408735.1 Sylvicapra grimmia
AAAAGCATCAATTCTTTGGCACTCAGCTTTCTTCACAGTCCAACTCTCACATCTATACATGACCACTGGAAAAACCATAGCCTTGACTACATGGACCTTTGTTGGCAGAGTAATGTCTCTGCTTTTGAATATGCTATCTAGGTTGGTCATAAGTTTCCTTCCAAGGAGTAAGCGTCTTTTAATTTCATGGCTGCAGTCACCATCTGCAGTGATTTTGGAGCCCCCAAAAATAAATTCTGACACTGTTTCCACTGTTTCCCCATCTATTTCCCATGAAGTGATGGGACCAGATGCCGTGATCTTAGTTTTCTGAATGTTGAGCTTTAAGCAAACTTTTTCACTCTCTTCTTTCACTTCTGCCTAAAATAGTTATCCTGCCTACCTGATCACCTAAGCTGCTATGCATTTCCTCAAAGCGTTTCTCAGACCTGTTGAATTATGTGCTAATTTTTTGATTGTTTTTCTTTGTCTCTTTGTGCATACCCTGAGATCAGGGACTCACTGATTCACCCCTATGGTTTAGAACAGTGCCTGTCACATAGTAAATCCTTTAGGTTTTTGTTGTTATTGTTGTTGTTGTTTTTTAACTAAGTGCCAGTTTTGACCATTTAGAACCTTAAGGTTTATCTTAGTGAGGGGTCTGCTGTGATCATCTTCTCTGCTTTAAAGCTTAGTCTGTTGAAGTTCAGAGCTTGCCCAGGGTCACACAAGTGGCACACGGAACCAAGATCCACACCCAGATCTGCTGACCCCGTTTCTTTAGGCAACTCCTTAAAATGCCTCCAAATAGAGAAAAATTAATCTTATAAATATTTATTGGTATATCTTTATAGAGAAAGTATAATGAACATAAAGGGCAGTGCATTAAACTTTATAACAAGCACCTGCTTATCAGAGTGAATAAGGCCAGAATATCAACCACGATTCATCTGAAGGTTGCATTTCAATCAAGGGCTCAGTTTTTCTTCACAGAGTTTTAATGTAGAGGGCGAAGACATGGCCAACTCATTTTCCTTTTCATTTCTTTTGCCTAATTCTGCAGTGACCGCTCATTCCTCAAGATTAACCTTGTACTGCTTTATTTTCCTCCCTTTTGGAGAGAGGACAGATGGGGGAGGGACTCATCTTTCAAGCTTATAAATCAGGCTTCTTTCATCCCCACACATGGCTCTTGGAGACGCTCAGGCATTGGTGGTTGAGCAAGTAGCCGTGGAGCCAAGTCAGATTTCTCTTGGGGCGTCTGAAATGTTCCTTGCTTCCCTTGAAAACTCCTCAGCCTTTAGCTGAGTTGGAAAGGAAATGTACAGTTCTCAGATAAATTTCCAGGTAATAGGATTTCATCTTTGTTCAAAGATTTTCTTGGTGGGGAAGAAAGAGTGGACGAGGCTTGAGTTTGAAAAGGTCAACAAGATAACATTCTTTTATTGTGAGACTTTTTATCCTAAGTTTATATTTTTTATCTGAAACATACTTTCAAAATTTTTTTGTTATTTTATAATTTGAGGAAAATTGTTCCACAATGCTGGGTTGGTTTTCACTGCATAACAACTCGAATCAGCCACAACTAGACACATATCCCCTCCTTCCTGAGTTCCCTACCCCTCTGGATCATCACAGAGTGACAGGCTGGGCTCCCTGTGTTATACAGCAACTTCTCACCAGCTATCCACCTTACACATGAGCATGTACACATGTCGATGCTACTTTCTCCATTTGTTACACTCTCTCCCTCCCCACCTGTGTCCACAAGTCCCTTCTCTATATCTGCACCTCCACTCCTTCCCTGCAAACAGGTTCATCGGTACCATTTTCTAGATTCCATACGTATGCATTGCTGCTGCTGCTGCTAAGTCACGTCAGTCATGTCCAACTCTGTGTGACCCCACAGACAGCAGCCCACCAGGCTCCCCCGTCCCTGGGATTCTCCAGGCAAGAACACTGGAGTGGGTTGCCATTTCCTTCCCCAATGCAGGAAAGTGAAAGTGAATTCACTCAGTCATGTCCAACTCTTAGTGACCCCATGGACTGCAGCCTACCAGGCTCCTCCTTCCATGGGATTTTCCAGGCAAGACTACTGGAGTGGGTTGCCATTGCCTTCTCTGCTAATATCCAATATTTGTTTTTCTCTTTCTGACTTACTTCACTCTGTATAACAGGCTCTGGATTAATCCACATCACTAGAACTGACTCAAATTTGTTCTTTTAATAGCTGAGTAATATTCCACTGTGTTTGTACTACATCTTCTTTATCCATTCATCTGTCGATGGACATCTGTGTTGCTTCCATGTCCTGTCTATTGTAAATAGTGCTGCAGTTAACATTGGGATACATGTGTCTTTTAGAATTGTGGCTTTTCCTGAGGTATATATTTCAATATAATAGAAAAAATAGCTGTGGTAAATTTAGTCCATGTGCATAAATGCAATTAGAAAGACATAAAGATTGAGTACTAAAGAGAACAAAGCCCCAAAATATCTTAATTAATTTGCCTTAAAAATTACTATACATTTTCCTTTTTGTCCAATTCTATTGGCTTCTGTTTTTTATCAGAAAAAAAATTATGTCATGTTAATGTACAATAGCAGCAAAAAATTGCAAAAGGATACCACTCTCAGTGCTGCTGAAAAGAAATAATTTTCAAAAGTTTTCTTAAAATATAAGATGTTCCCTCTTCAGATTATACTGAATATAATCAGCAACCTAAAAAGAGCATTACATTATTTATTTAAGTTTGACCATTGTAAGGCAAAGGTACTTTTTTCTTTTTTTGCTTCTTTATAATATATGCAGCTTATTTTATACTTTGGTTATTTAAAATTAAAATATCAGTTCAGTTACTCAATCATGTCCTGCTCTTTGTGACCCCATGGACTGCAGCATACCAGGCTTCCCTGTCCATCCCCAAATCCTGGAGCTTGCTCAGACTCACGTCCATCGAGTCGGTGATGCCATCCAAACATCTCATCCTCTCTCATCCCCTTCTCCTCCTGCCTTCAATCCTTCCCAAGACCAGGGCCTTTTCCAGTGAGTCAGTTCTTCACATCAGGTGGCCAAAGTACTGGAGTTTCAGCTTCAGCATCAGTCCTTCCAATAAACACCCAGAACTGATCTCCTTTAGGATGGACTGGTTGCATCTCCTTGCAGTCCGAGGGACTCTCAAGAGTCTTCTCCAACACCACAGTTCAAAAGCATCAATTTTTCGGCACTCAGCTTTCTTCACAGTCCAACTTGCACATCCATACATGACAACTGGAAAAACTATAGCCTTGGCTAGATGGAAATTTGTTGACAAAGTAATGTCTCTGCTTTTAAATACAGTGTATAGATTGGTCATAGCTTTTCTTCCAAGGAGCAAGAGTCTTTTAATTTCATGGTTGCAGTCACCATCTGCAGTGATTTTGAAGCCTAAGAAAATAAAATAAAATCCATCACTGTTTCCATTGTTTCTCCATATATTTGCCATGAAGTGATGGGACGGGATGCCATGATCTTAAGGTTTTTGGATGTGGAGTTTTAAGCCAGCTTTTTCACTCTCCTCTTTCACTTTCATCAAGAGGCTCTTTAGTTCCTCTTCACTTTCTGCCGTAAGGTGGTGTCCTCTTAATATCTGAAGTTATTGATATTTCTCCGTTCAATCTTGATTCCAGCTTGTGCTTGATTTCACTTTGTGCTTCATCCAGTCCAGCATTTCGCATGATGTACTCTGCATATAAGTTAAATAAGTAGGGTGACAATATACAAACTTGATGTACTCCTTTCCCAATTTGGAACCAGTCTGTTGTACTGTGTCCAGTTCTAATTGTTGCTTCTTGACCTGCATACAGATTTCTCAGGAGGCAGGTGAGGTGGTCTGGTATTCCCATCTCTTTCAAAATTTTCCACATTTTGTTGTGATTTACACAGTTAAAGGCTTTGGCAAAATCAATAAAGCAGAAGTAGATGTTCTGGAATTATCTTGCTTTTTCTATGATCCAACAGATGTTGGCAATTTAATCTGTGGTTCCTCTGCCTTTTCTAAATCCAGCTTGAACATCTGAAGGTTCACATACTGTTGAAGCCTGGCTTGGAGAATTTTGAGCATTACTTTACTAGCATGTGAAATGAGTACAATTGTGTGGTAGTATGAACATTTTATTTTATTTTATTTTAGGGCTTCCCTGGTGGCTCAGAGGTTAAAGCGTCTGCCTGCAATGCAGGAGACCTGGGTTTGATCCCTGGGTTGGAAAGATCCCCTGGAGAAGGAAATGGCAACCCACTCCAGTATTCTTGCCTGGAGAATCCCATGGACTGAGGAGCTACAGTCCATGGGGTCACAAAGAGTCGGACACGACTCAGCGACTTCACTTTCATTCTTTCACTTTCTTTCTTTCTATGAACATTTTTGAAATTTCCCTTCTTTATGATTGTAATGAAAACTGACCCTTTCTAGTCCTGTGGCCACTGCTGAGTTTTCCAAATTTGCTGGCATATTGAGTGCAGCACTTTAACAGCATCATCTTTTAGGCTTTGCAATGGCTCAACTGGCATTCTATCACCACCACTAGCTATGTTGGTACTGATGTTTCCTAAGGCCCACTTGACTTCGCATTCCAGGATGTCTGGTTCTAGGTGAGTAATCACACCGTCATGGTTATCTGGGTCATAAAGACCATTTTTGTATAGTTCTTCTGTGTAATCTTGCTACCTCTTCTTAATATCTTCTGTCCATACCATTTCTGTCCTTTGTTATTCCCATCTTTGCATGAAATGTTCCCTTAGTATCTCTAATTTTCTTGAAGTGATCTCTAGTTGAAGAAAATATAGCTAAAATTTAGCTACATTTTTATTTTTATTAATCTATTTAATTGAAAGATAATTGCTTTACAGAATTGTTAGTTTCTGCCAAGCATCAACATGAATTAGCCATAAGTACACATATGTCCCCTCTCTCCTGAATGTCCCTCCCACCTCCCTTGCCATTCCACCCCTCGAGGTTGTTACAAAGCCCTGGTTTGGTTGGATGTATGGAAAAAGTAACATGGAAATTTACCGTATGAAAAATAGATCACCAATATATATTTGCCGTATGACTCAGGGAATGCAAAGGTGCTCTTGTATCCTTTTTGTCTTCTTAAATATTGTTAAAGCATTGAGCAAACAGGAACCAAAATGTCCTCAAAGAAAGATGATTCCTAATCCTACTATTCACACTCAAATATTTTAGGTTTTGCCTTTAGTTATTATCTCGTAGTGCCTGTTCATTTTTATGCAGATGAAAATCACATGACTATTTAAACAGTATTATAATTAAATTTTTACTCAGTCACTTAAACAATTACATTATGTTGATATGGTAATGTACCAAATTGCTGTTTGAATTGTTTTCATTTTGACAACTAATATTCTCATACAGTTTTTGGTTCTACCACTTTCTCATAATAAATTCCCTTAAGCCATAGCACCAAGGAAAAAGCAGATTTTTAGCTACATATGGGTATAACAGATCTGCTGCAGCTGTGCCTATACTGTGTATATGTTTGCATGCGTGCATGCATGCTCAGTGTCCAACTCCTTGCGACCCCATGGACTGTAGCCTGCCAGGCTCCTCTGTCCATGGGATTCTCCAGGCAAGAATACTGGAGTGGATTGCTATTTCCTTCTCCAGGGGAATCTTTCTGACCCAGAGATCGAACCTGGGTCTCCTGCATTGTCAGGCAGATTCTTTACCACTGAGTCACCAGAGAAGCTCTGTGTGTATGTTGAATGTTGCTAATTTAGTAGCTGCAAAATGCTAACTCAGAAAATTAATTTACTTGAATTTCTTGATTATAAAATGTAGTGACCTCTGTATTTTATTATTTGAATTTATTCTTCGGGGAGTTCTATGCTCATCAATAATTTCATTATTGAACATTGAAATACCAGTAGGCAAGGAATGGTAAGGACATTGCATGCACCTCAGCTAATTAATTTTAAATATCATCTAGCACGGCGTGCAATTGTAAGAGACTATAAAGTCTCTAGATACACGTGAGTCTCTAGTGCTTTTCTAATATCAATGGATATTGATATAAAGCTTTAAGAACAAGACTGTACTTCCATTCTTTCATACTTTCTCTGTTTAGTATGTGAATGTTTATGAAGATGCTGAGAGAAGTAAATCTGAGGGTAGATCTAAACTCGTGTGTAATTCTGAGCAAGTTTAAGCCTTGGTTTCCTCATCCATCTGGGTTATTTACAGGAATAAGGTACTTAACACTTAGCACAGGGCTTGGAACATGGAAAGCATCCAAACATGTTAGTTATCATTATTAAAGTCTGATCAGTTATGTTAACTCAGAACCATTTTAAGACATGGCTTATTCAGGTAATTTAGTGAAATTAATTTTTAATAAATGCATTTTTTTTAACTGTTTGGGAATTTATAGCAGTCACTGTTAACAGTAACTGACGGTGTTACACCTGGAAACATGTTGTACCAGATGTGTTTCCTAAAGCAAATCATGTTGTCATGATCGTGCAGTGCATACACTTCATATCTGGAGGAGTATAATGAAGTAAACATGAATGCTGTCCACATGACCTGATAGCCTAAAAGGCAACACAGTGACAAAGATAGGCAGTTGCTCTATCTTCCATAAATTGACAATGGATAAAGTGTAGGAAACTCTACTTAATAACAAATAATGTATCATAATGGAAGATAAACTGAGCAGATTAAAGCTTAAGCAAGAGGAAACATAGGATCCACAGTGGACCACAGGTTGAACAGCCATCAAGAACTCAGGCAACGTGCTGTCTAATGGGAGTGTGAGCTCTGAAGTCAGGCAGACTCAACTTCACCCAAGTCACATCACTCGCTAGCTCTGTGACTCTGGAAAACCTCACTGAATCTCAAAAGAGAAAAAGGTGTTTCATTTAAATGCACTGTTACTTGATAGGCACTTAGTACATACTTCTTTGCTACGCATCTCTGTTATTCACAGAAGTAAATGAAATACATACCTGACCATAATACATTTGAAAACCGGTGGTAACTTCTTCAACATCATCATCTAGCAGAATATAAAAGAACTGGACTTATGAAATTTGGAAGCTCATTTAAGAGTAATGACTTTTTTTCTTTTTAAATAAGAGCATTTGAAGCTGTAATTTCCTTCTAAGCAAGTCTTCACTGCACCCCACAAATTTTGATGTTGTGTTTTCATTTTAATTCAGTTCAAAATATGTTCTTGCTTCCCTTATCACTTCTTTTTATGACTTGTGGGTTGTTTACATATATATTGTTTAATGTACAATTTTTTAGAGTTTTATAGTTATCTGGTTACTATCTTTATTTGTGGTCAGAGAATATGTTCTATATAAAGTCAGTCCTTCTAACTATATTGAAACTTGTTTTATGGTTTAACATAGAGTGTATTTTGATTGATATTCTGTCTGTGCTTGAAAAAAATGTGAGTGCTGCTGCTGTTTTGTAGAGTGTAATGTATATAAACATGGAAAGCAACTTGGTTCATACTGTTGTACAACTCTGCCATTACTGATTTTTCTGTCTACTAGTCCTGTTACTGAAGGAAGCATATTTAAGTCATCAACTTGTCTGTATTTGTAATTGTCTTTTCTCCTTTGAAGTCTGATTTGGTTCATGTATTTTTCAGTTCTATTATGACATACATATATGTTTATAATGTTACAAGTCCCTGCTGTATTGATTCTTTTATCGTTATGAAATGTCTTTGACTTTAGTAATACTTCTTGTCTTAAATTCTAAATATTTTGTCTGATCCTAACATAACTAGTGAAGTTTACTTATGCATGCATGCATGCTCAGTTGCTAAGTCATGTCTGACTTTGCAAGCCCATAGACAGCTGCCTGCCAGGCTCCTCTGTCCATGGGATTTTCCTGGCAAGGATACTGGAAGGGGCTGCCATTTCCTCCTCCAGGGGTTCTTCCTGACCCAGTGATTGAACCTGCATTTCCTGCAATGGCAAGCAGATTCTTTACCATTATGCCACCTAGGAAGCTGTTACTTATTCATATTGCATATCTTTTCCAACCTGTTACTTTCAAGATACTCGTATTTTTATGTTTAAAGTGTATCTCTTACAGATAGCATATAGTTGAGTCTAACTTTTTGATACTGTTGTTCCTGTTCAGTCACTCAGTCATGTCCAGTGCTTTGCGACCCCATGGACTGCAGTACACCAGGCTTCTCTGTCCTTCACCATCTCCCGGACCTTGCTCAAACTCATGTCCATTGAGTCGGTGATGCCATCCAACCATCTTGTCCTCTGTCATCCCCTTTGCCTAAGGCCTTCAATCTTTCCCAGCTTCAGGGTCTTTTCTAATGAAGCTTTTTTTATATATAGATTGGTCCCAAAACATCAGCCTTTTGATTAGTGTTTGGTGCATTTACATTTAATGTAATTAGTGTTATAGTCGAATTTAGCTCTGCCCTTTGTTGTTTGCTCTCTATTTGTCCTTTGCGTTTCATGTTCCTTTTCTGCCTTCTTTGTGTTAGACATTTCATAATATAGTATATTTTAATTCTGTTGGTTTGTTATATCTATATTCCTTTGCATTATTCTTCTAAGATTAATATAGGGATTATAATACACTTCTTTATCACAATTAACTTAAATTATTATCAAATTAACTTTGGAGACATATATATATGGAGATTAGGTATAGAGATAAAGGTATAGATATAGATATCTTACAACTCTATAATTCCATTTACCTCCCCTCCATCCTTGGTGCTATTATTGCAACATACATATTAACATCTATAAACAGACATACCTTGGAGATATTGCAGCTTTTGTTCCAAGGCACTGCAATAAAGTAAATATCACAATAAAGCAAGTTATATGAATATGTTAGTGTCCCAGTGTTTATATAAAAGTTATATTTACACTGGACTGTAGTATATTAAGTGTGCAATAGCATTATGTCTAAAAATAATGTACATACCTTAATTTTAAAATATTTTATTGCTAAAAAGTGATAACCATCTTCTGAGTCTTCAGTGAATTGTAATCTTTTGCAATCATAACATCAAAGATCACTAATCACAGATCACCATAACAAATATAATAATAATAAAAAAGTTTGGAACATTGAGAAATGGCTAAAATGTACTGCTGCTGCTTCTAAGTTGCTTCAGTCGTATCCGACTCTGTGTGACCCCATAGACGGCAGCCCACCAGGCTCCCCCGTCCCTGGGATTCTCCAGGCAAGAACACTGGAGTGGGTTGCCATTTCCTTCTCCAATGCATGAAAGGAAAAGTGAAAGTGAAGTCACTCAGTCATATCAGACTCTTAGCGACCCCATGGACTGCAGCCTACCAGGTTCCTCCTTCCATGGGATTTTCCAGGCAAGAGTACTGGAGTAGGGTGCCATTTCCTTCTCTGGCTAAAATGTGACAGGGAGACAATAATGGGCTTAGTAGCTCGGTTGTGTCTGACTCTTTGTGATCCCATGGACTGCAGCCCACCAGGCTCCTGTGTCCATGGGGATTCTCCAGGCAAGTGTACTGGAGTGGGTTGCCATGCCCTTCTCCAGGGGATCTTCCCAACCCAGGGATAGAACCCAGGTCTCCGCATTGCAGGTGGATTTTTTACCATCTGAGCCACCAGGGAAGCGCAAGATTATTGAAATTTGTAGCCTATCCCTTCTCAAGGGGACCAGGGAACCCCAACAGGGAGACAAAAAGTGAGCAAATACTGTTGAAAAATGACATTAAGAGATTTGCTCCACAGAGGAATCCACAAAGCTTCAATTTGTTAAAAAAAAAAAAAAAAGAATATCTGCTAAGCACAGTATAGTAAGTACAATGAAATGAAATGCCTGTACTTTAAAACCCAAAATACAGTGTAATAAGTTTTAAGTGGTCATATGTCATAAGAAGTGATGAAAAGTATAAAAAATGATGTTTAAAACCATGAGTAGTCATTAAAATAAATTACGTCTCTAAACTGAAATTATAATTCATCATCTTAATTTTATTAGCTCTGAGAATTTCCAACTGTTATTCTTTACTACTTTGAGAGTCATACCCCATATCAAGTAGAGAATAAGAAAAGTGCTAGGCCGTAGGCTGGACTTACTTGCTCCCTGAATAAATCTGTCTCAGTCAAATGACAGATCAGCATAGTCATGACTTCGGCTTGCCTCTCAGAAGGCAAAACTGAAAATATTAAATCCTTGACCTCCAAAGGTCCACTTACTTACTGCATTTTAAATCATTTAGCATTCATTGTCGCTATTTATAAGTTTTTAAAAGGTGAAGCTTGCAGTGATACACGTATAGTTCAGCAACTGTAGTTTAGTAGCTATGATAATATACAGACATGGAAAGCCTTGCTAGATGTTGTTTGTTGGCTTGTCACGTCCATTACTTCCCGAATGAAGAGAAACTACGCGCTGCGCTTTAGGTTATAGTGACACCTGGTGGTACCGAGGTGAATAGCATTATGTCTAAATAATGCTATTATTGTTTTGTTTTTTTTTTGTTGTTTTCAGTTTTGGTTTGGTTTTTTGTCTTAAGAACATTTTCTGACATGATTTATTTTGTCTAGAACTTTTTTTAAGTAATTGTTTTATCAGCTAGGCTGTGCCTTAAAAGGCCCCTCCCTTCTTGGCCGGATTCCCTTCCCTGAAAGAGGTACCGGGTCTGGATGCCTCCTGATAGGAGAAGCCGATGACCTTCACAATCTCCACCTTGAGCTTGGGAAAGAGATCTCATTATGGTGGGAAGAATTAATATACGGTTAATACTAAACCTGGAAATAGTATGACTAATAGCGTGTTATGAAATGCTTCTGATAATGTGTATTTATTGACAACATGCCTCGCATACCCATGCACCTCGTAACATATTATTTTGTGTTATAGAGGAGATTCTGGAGAGTCGCCAAGGTCACAGCTTAAGTCTCTGGAGAAGTCATAACTTCTGTTTTTACTGAATACTAGTTCTAATCTTGAGAATTTTAATTCAGCAATTAAATATATTCATGAGTAACTTTTCTTTATAAAAAATTGAATTATTTCCAATAAGGTTGAATCTTTGCTACCCAACTCTAGACCCTTCCTTTCTCCATTTCCCCAGAGATAACTACTGCTATGAGTTTGGTATGTAGATTTCCAGAACCATCACACACACACACACACACACTCTTTGAATTTAGAGATGGGTGATTACTTTCTCCTCTGTTTGGTACGTAGAAGAGAGTAATTTGGCTGAAGTGAAGGGGCTAGCTTCATCAAAATACACATTTGTGCCAGTAAGTATTATAACAAGTTGAAACTCTATAGTAGTGATAGTTATTCTAAAGTCATTTCAGATGTCTGCAGTAAATACTCAAGATTCAACTAAAATATTGGCTGGAGCACCACTAGGTCTTCTAACGACAGTCCCAGTGTGACAACACTGCCCAAATACCTTCTCTCCCATTGGTGTGACACTCTCACCGCCTTGGCCGCAGCCAAAAGTAAGAAACTTTTACTTTTGTGTTATGTAATCAAGCCTATAATTGCTTATTATAAGTTGCCAATATGATCTGTAGTTTGTAACTCAGCTCACAGAGTATATGGAAAGAAGACTCGAATAATTATCATTATTTTTTTTGTTTGAATGCAATTTTTCTACCACTTTCATTGAAAATCCACATATTTAATTAAAAAGGTTTTTTTTTAATCTATTAATTTTTTTAAAAAAACTTGAAATGTGCATAATTAAGAAGAAACTAGTTAGATTGTTAGGCCACATTCTCTTTTTTCCCCTTCCAAGCACAATAAGTGTAAATGAGAAAATATAAAATTAAATGAATGAAGCGCTCACAGAATATGTAAGGAAGGCGTGACTGAGTAGGTTACATCACACTGACTGACATCCTAGCTCTCTGAATCTACTCACAGCATTCTGCGCCAAATGGCATAAACTTCTAGCTATTCCCTCATGCTGTAGAATTTATTAGGTTCTGGACTTAAACAGGTGCTACAGTGAGAACTTGAGACCGGCATTGCAGGCATGGATTCAGAGTACAGCACTTTGGGGTCAGGGAGGAGAACTTTCTCCTCCAGATAGACATAAGAAAGTTAATTAAACAATGAGTGAGCTTCTTAGAACAAATGACTTAAACTGGGCGGCTTTTTTCAGTTGACAAGTGTCTGTGAATCTTATCAATATATTCTGTACTTACATCTATTTCACAGTCACATTGTTGTTGATCATCCACATACTGTAACCTTGTAGTGAAGCACCCTGTGCATGCAGTTTCCCTTTAGGGTGTCAGATAAATACAAACGAACTAGAGTGAGCCTGTACAGTTTCTCCTGTAAATGAAGGAGTGTGCTTGTCGTCGTTGTGATTTTTCTCAT
>SJYH01007145.1:0-12139 GCA_006408735.1 Sylvicapra grimmia
GTGGTTCTATATATTCTTTTCCACTGGTCAGGCACTCGTGTCGCTCTCAGCTGGTGTTCTGCATGCACTTCTGTGTCTGAAGGTGTGTTCTTGATGTATCTGTGGAGAGAGATGTACTCCACGTCCACCTACCTCTCTGCCATCTTGTTCTCCACACTGTTCTTTATATTGAACCAAAACTCCCTGTTAATTCCATCTGTCCACTTAATTTTATCCTCAATTTAGGAAAAAAAAGCAATAAATGAAACTATTTTACTTTTTAATGAGAGTTATCTATGAAAACTGGAGAAGGCAATGGCACCCCACTTGAGTACTCTTCCCTGGAAAATCCCATGGATGAATGAGCCTGGTGGGCTGCAGTCCATGGGGTCCCAAAGAGTCGGACACGACTGAGTGACTTCACTTTGACTTTTCACTTTCATGCACTGGAGAAGGAAATGGCAACCCACTCCACTATTCTTGCCTGGAGAATCCCAGGGATGGGGGAGCCTGGTGGGCTACTGTTTATGGGGTCGCACAGAGTCAGACACGACTGAAGCAACTTAGCAGCAGCAGCAGCATCTATGAAAACTGTACATTATTTCATTAAATAATGTTATTTCTTAAATCACTTCATCCATAATGATTCCCATTTACACAAAGGGATGTTGAACATCAGAAAGGAAGTAACTTTGCCAGGACTGCACAGCCACTTGGTGCTGGATATAAACTCCTATAAGTCTGAGTTCAATGCTGTTGCCCCTGCTCCTCTCTCTAGCGTGGGTTTCTTCTTTCTGATTGAAGCCCAGCAAATAGTTGCAATCCTAATCTTCCCTTCCCCAGTTATTCTATAACCCTTTCCCTCAGAGTTCCCACTATTTCCCACCATTTCTTTGTACACACTGTGATTCTTTTAATTTTAATCTCTCCTCCACACACAATAACCTGTTCATGTCTGCTGAAGTGGATTCCTATTGTAAAGGATTTTGGACTAAGTTCACTTGATATATTGAATGAAGCCAAACAGTGAACACATTCATAGGTCAGGCTTCCAATCTATAACAGATTATTTTTTAGGCTTCTCTTTACATGAGAGTTTTCTGGAGGGTCACATCCCCACTATTCACTTTCCATCCAGCTTTCTCCCCAATAACAAAATCGCCAGATAATATGGAGCAGGTGCCTGAATCCTCCCCTCTCTCATCTGCCAGCATCATCCAGACTCTTCAGTTCTCATACTCTAGGTAAACCTGCTGCTAAGTCACTTCAGTCGTGTCCGACTCTGTGCGACCCCACAGACGGCAGCCCACCAGGCTCCCCCGTCCCTGGGATTCTCCAGGCAAGAACACTGGAGTGGGTTGCCATTTCCTTCTCCATAGGTAAACCTATAGCCCTCAAAATCATTTTTCAAAATAAGAATATAATGTTTCAGACTTTCTGGAATTGAGCTGCAGGAGTTGCTTGTATATTTTTTTTTAAAAAAAAGAATATAACGTTAGAAATCAGTCTTTTGAAATGCTTCCTCTTCCTTTGTTTTGTTACTTAATACAGCAGCATTGGCAGCTTTTTTGCTTTCTCTGGCAACTGAAGAACCACTTGCCCACCTCTTGAGTGGAGTACGGACTGTGACTGCAGCACTACAAGTAGCTTCCCCAGGACGCAGTGTAAGTCAATCATTGCCTGCCTGCAAGGTACAAGGCATCCTATCTGCCTTTCTCAGATTCTTCAATGTGTCAAGTGTACAAAATCCGAAGAGTAACTTCACATGAAGTTAACATGGGGGGTTGGGAAACAAGCTATGACAAAAATCCCTGTTGAATAAACTCTAACATCCTTCTAAATACTTGCTCTCATACATTTAACTCCTCTACTTTTATCTTGAAATTGAAATAAAGCTTCTTTCCTTAAAAATCTCAGACAGAACACGGTAATGGTTTACATACTGCAGCGTCTCATTTTATCCCATAAGCCTTTACATTTGATTAGTTCTTTACAGAATATAAAGCGCATTTAGATCCATGTTATATACTCTGAAAGCTAGTAGAGAATCTCCAAAGTACTAACATAACCTCATAATTTCTTCTGATTCTCATAGCAATTTTACGAATATTTTTAAATTGGAGGATAATTGCTTTACAATGCTGTGTTGGTTCCTGTTGTATAACAGCATGAATTAGCCATATGTATGCGACCCCGTGGACTGTAGCCCAGCAGGCTCCTCCGTCCATGGGATTCTCCAGGCAAGAATACTGGAGTGGGTTGCCATTGCCTTCTCCAATATATACATCAGAGAAGGCAATGGCAACCCACTCCAGTACTCTTGCCTGGAAAATCCCATGGACAGAGGAGCCTGGTGGGCTGCAGTCCATGGGGTCGCTAAGAGTCAGACATGACTGAATGACTTCACTTTCACTTTTCACTTTACATTTTGTTCTTTACTATATCTGGATTTGATTTGTCAAATGAAGGCAATAGTGTGATATTGTTGTTGTTCAGTTGTTCAGTCATGTCAGACTCTTTGTGACCCCAAGGACTGCAGTACTCCAGGCTTCCCGGTCCTCGCCATCTCCCAGATATTGTTAGTTATTTATACTAATTTAGTAGTTATCTTTTTATTTATGAATGATCACATATTGTGTGATTCACTGATATGAAATGTTCAGAGTAGGCAAAATCATAGAGACAGAAAGTAGATTCAGTTCAGTCCCTCAGTCATGTGTGACTCTGCAACCCCATGGACTGCAGCACGCCAGGCCTCCCTGTCCATCACCAACTCCCAGAGCTTGCTCAAACTCATGTCCATCGAGTTGGTGATGCCATCCAACTATCTCATCCTCTGTCATCCCCTTCTCCTCCTGCCTTCAATCTTTCCCAGCATCAGGGTCTTTTCCNTATATATATTCCCTCCCTTTCAGCCTCCCTCAAGGGGATCAAAAGGTGTGAATTTCCCCTTACAAAAGATACCAAAGAAGACATACAGATGGCTGACTTTCACAGGAAAAAGTGTTCAACCTCACTAATTATTAGAAAAATGCACATCAAAACAAAAATGAGGTATCACCTCATTCCAGTCAGAATGGTCATTATCAAACAAATAATGAATGCTGCTGGGCATGTGGAGGAAAAGGAAGCCTCCTGCAGTGTTAGTGGGAATGTAAATTGGTGCAGCCACTATGGAGAACAGTATCGAGGTCCCTTAGAAACTAAAAATAGAGGTTTCATATGATCCAACAATCCCACTCCTGGGCGTATGTCTGGAGAAAGCTCTAATTTGAAAAGATCCATGCACCTCAATGTTCATAACAATACTACTTCCAATAGCCAACACACGATGGAAACCTAAATGCCCACCAAAAGATGAAGGGATAAAGATGTGGTACGTATATGTGAGTACATATGAATATCACCAAGGCATCAAAATGAATGAAACAGTGCCATTTACAGCAACACAGATGGACATAGATATTACAGTGAAGTAAGTCAAAGACAAATATCATGTGATATTATTAATGCTTATAAGTAGAATCTTAAAAATGGCACAAATGGACTCATTTACAAAACAGAAATAGACTCATAAACAGAAAACCAACATGGTTACCAAAGAGTGGAGTGGTGGGGTATGCTGTTGTTCATATTGTTGCCGCTCAGTTGTGTCCGACTTTGCTACTCCATGGACTACAGTGCACCAGGCATCCCTGTCCTTCACCAACTCTCAGAGTTTGCTCAAACTCATGTCCATTGAGTTGGTGATGCCATCAACGGTGGGGTGAGGAAAGATAAAGTAGAATTTGGGATGACCATATACACACTGCTATATACAAAATAGATAAACAAAAAGGACTTACTGTATAGCACAGGAAACTATTTCAAAATCTTGTAATCACATAATCTGAAGGAATCAGAAAAAGATATGCATGTATATATACATATATGTGTAGACATGACTGAGTCACTGTGTCATACACCTGAAGCACAACATTGTAAATCAACATTTCAATTTAAAAAAAAAAAAATAAGCCACAATGTTATAAGAGACCACAGACCCCTATAATATAAAAAAATAATAATCCTGTGTAGTATATTTGAAGATGGCTAAGAGAGTAGATCTTAATAGCCTTCATCTCAGGAAAAATATTATAATTACTAACATGTGTGGTGACAGAGTTTGACTAGACTTATTGTGGCAATCATTGCAAAGTATGTATAGACACTGTATCATTGTGTTGTATACCTGAAACTAATATAATATTTTATATCTATTACACCTCAATAAAAATTTTAAGATAATGACTTAAGCAGTAAAAAAATAAATAAATAAAAAGGAGACTGCTCTTTGGAATTATGACATGAAATCAGTGACATTTCATTGAACTCCACTATATCTGTCTCTGAATGCTACTCTCAGGAAAGCACAGTCTGGCTAAGAGGAGGTGCCATGTGCCACATGAAGCAGCTGACTAGGCTAGAAGAGCTTGGCCTCCAGGGGCTTGTAGACCCATGTCAGTGACCTACTACCTGTGACTTTCAGCTCTCTGGGCCTCCATTTCCTCATCTGTAAGTTGGTGATAGATAATACCCATTTCACATAACGTCTGACATAGTTTCTATTTGCCCTAACTCTTTCTCTGTACTTCTCTGTCTCATTTCTCTGCTGACCTGTAAAGACTTTTATCATCCAGACTCCCAAACCTGTGTTCTGGCCAACAGGAAGCACTGTTAGGAGATGACAATGAAAGAAGAGCAAGAATTCCAGGGGAGTCTCTCCTGCTTCTTTCCTTTGCAGGAACCTTCCCTGACTACAGCTCAGACTGAACAACATCTCCTCTGGATGTGGATCACCCAGGAATACCATGCCTCCACTCCCCTTTATGTCAGGGGCTGATGGCTTTCTGTATTCTAGTCCAGGGATGTACCAGATTCACCATTCTTGGTTCCCTTTATTCTCCCCAATCCTCTGTAAATAACAATTGCTCCTTCATTAAAAATGACTTTAAAAATCCTAGCTAAATGTGCCATCTGTTTCTTGTCAGGACTGAACAATAAATACTGAGTATTATTATCATAAGTCCTAAAGTTTTCATACCTTTTGTAGACACTATACATTTGGAAAATATGGTCATAAATGAAGAGCAGACAAGTCATGGAAAGTCTCCACAGAAAACATGCATTAGAATATGAGGGGAATCTGGCTCAAGAGCTGTCTCTTCGTTGATGCTGGGGGTGATTTAGCTGATCCCAGGTGGTTCAGTGGATAAAGAATCCACCTGCAATGCAGGAGATGCAGAAGATGTGGATTACGTCCCTGGATCAGGAAGATCCCCATGAGGAGGGGTTGGAAACCCTCTTCAGTATTCTTGCCTGGAAAATCCCATGGACAGAGAAGCCTGGTGGGCTACAGTCCATAGGGCTGCAAAGAATCAGACATGACTGAAGCAGCTGAGCAGGCACACAGCTGAGCACACACAGACGTATATATTAGAGAGCATATATGGTTTTCTGTTTCTGTTATATAAGAGGCAGAAACTGGTAAAAAAAAAAAAAAAAATAGCCAAAGGTGGCTCCCCTTTCTCTGCAGCCCACTCGCCTATCCATCTTCAACCCCTGGCATGGGAATACAACCAGACATTTCAATGAAAGGATTTCAAAGAAGGGAAGCAGTAACACACAGAAACACTTTTGAGCATGACGTTGGTGGGGTGGGCAGGAGAGTTTCTGCAGTGAAAGAATGTGCTCCTGACTCTCGGTGCTCTATCTGTTTCAGGGCCAGGTGGGCAGTTCTCACCCTCATTCGAGTGGTGCCTGCTTCCCAAGCCTTCCTCTCCCCATTCCTTGACCTTCTTTCTCTTTGTTGCTGACTCTTATCTGCCATGAAGATAACAGGCAGTTTCACCCAGTACCACCTGGACCCATCAATCTTTCAGTCAGGCAGATGATTTTCCCAGAGTCAGAAATTATAAAACTGATATAAAATCACATGTACCTACTTTGCTTCACTATACAGTGAACTCCATTCATTAAAGTGTCATTAAGGGATTACTGTACACCAGTACTGTGCTTGGTTCTGAGGACACACACATCAGAAGGACGCACACTGCTCTGGGAGCCTGATAGAATCAGCTGCTTAGACCACCAACTGACCAGCATGTAAAGGCTGGCAAAATTGTCACAGGATGAGGCTTAAGGTGGTTTTTCCTTTTGAATCACTAGGTCAGTAAACCAATAGTGCAAACTCCATGTGCTCTTTAGGATGCCTGAGTGTAGCCGTGGCTCCCTAGGGCCTCCCACGAGTCTCAGGGAGGTGTCCTAAAACTTGTCGTTGCCAAGAATGTCCAGGCCAGGCGGTAAAGTGCTCGTGGCAGCTGGCTGCTCTGGATTGTGCCTGCGGCCCTCAGCTCCCACTCCTACCCTCCTGTTCTGTTCTACACTTGTGATATGGGGCTTGGGTGCCAACCACATTTGTAGTCACTTTTGCACTTGTTATTTTCTGTTGCCTCAACTTCGAGAGGTAACTGCATCCTGCTTTCACTAATGTCTGGGTTACCTCGGCGGGTTTCACTCTCTATCCTTCAACATCTATGGAATCCATCCTCTGTACAGCATTCCCTCTATTTAGGAACACCCAGTGTTCTTTCTGTTTTTCTGACTGTACTCTCATAAGCACAATGTCTTTTATGCCATGAGACCTGAGATGGAACCAAAGGTGTGCCCACTCCTGTGGAGGCTATACTTGCTGGACCACAGTCAGGGACCACTGCACTCTATTTCTCACTTTGACTTTGGGCTCAAATCATGTCTAATCATAGCCCACTGAAGGAAGACTGCTACATAAGTGGTAATTGTTATTGCTGTTCAGTCACCAATTTGTGTCTGACTCTGTGACCCCATGGACTGCAGCATGCCAGGCTTCCCTGTCCCTCACCATCTCCTAGAGGTAGCCCAGGAGATTGCCAGGAGAAATATCAACAACAGATATGCAGATGGTACCACTCTAATGGCAGAAAGTGAAGAGGAACTAAAGAGCCTCTTGATGAGGCTGAAGAAGGAAAGTGGAAAAGCCGGCTTAAAATTCAATATTAAAAAAAAAAAAAAAAACCTAAGATCGTGGCATCCAGTCCTATCATTTCATGACAAATAGAAGTGGAAAAGGTGGAAGCAATGAAAGATTTCCTCTTCTTGGGCTTTAAATTCACTGCAGATTGTGACTGCAGCCATATAAATGGTAATAGCAAAATGGTAAATGCAAGGATGCATGTGTTTCTAGAGCAAAAAGTGTGACAAAGAAGTGATCTGAGTCTGAGATAGTTTTCTCAAAATGTGGAGGAGCCACATACATCAGAATTGCCTGGTGAGCCTGAAAACATTACAGGCTCATCAGCTCCTGATCTAGCCCCATCAAATCAGGACCTGGGAGATTGGTAGTGAGAGTCTACATTTTAACTGGCTCAAAAAAAATGATTATTTTACACACAAAATGTTTCCGTGAACCACTGTATAGAGTGGGCAGAGGTACAAGGTAATGGGAACCTTTTATGCTACATGACACAGCTTGAGCTTCAGAGTGTAAGTGATGGGAAACTACAATTTCATATCAGTCTGGCAGGGGTGAGATGAGGATGCAAAACCAGTAAAGCAACAGCTACATTGAGTTAGGGGAGAAATGATGAGGGCACCAACAAGGACAGTGGTACTAACACTAGAATAGAAGACATTGAAAGACCATGTAGGACATAGAATCAGCAGAACTTCATATAGAGTCAAAAGAGAGAAATGGGTCAGAGAAAACTGCCAGGGTTGATCTTGGGAGAATGATAATTGCTATTTTCAGTTCAGGATAGATGAGTGTGAAATGCTTGGGATGTTTCCAGGTGTAGGTAACCAGCTGGTGTGTGTGTGAGTGCCAAGTTACTTCAGTCAAGTCCGACTTTTTGCGACCCTATGAACTGTAGCCTACCAGACTTCTCTGTCCATGGGATTCTCTAGGCAAGAATTCTGGCATGAGTTTCCAGGGGACCTTCCTGATCCAGGGATCGAACCCATGTCTCATGTCTCCTGCATTGGCAGGTGAGTTCTTTACCACTTGTGCCACCTGGGAAGCCCAACCAGCAAGTAGTTGAGTTAAAACTGAAACATTGGGAAGATTCAGATGTTCTCCAGAAACCAGAATTTGATCATTGTCCTGTGCTATATACTTAATTGTGCCTTCCCCAAATCCATATGTTGAAGCCTTAACTCCCAATGTGACCATATTTGGAGATAGAGATATTTAAGGTTAAATGAGATTGTAAGGTAAGCTCTGAAATATGATAGCACTAGTGTACTTATAAGAATAAACCCCAGAAAGTTCACTCCCTCTCCACCCATGAGGACACACCAAGAAAGTGGCTATCTGCAAGGCAGGGAGGGAACTCTCATCAGGAACTGAATTGGGCAGCACCCTGATCTCAGATTTCCCAGCTTTCAGAATGTGAGAAATTAGTTTGTTTATTAAGCCCTCCAGTTGTTGCATTTTGTTATAGCCAGAGCAGATTAGCACACATTTCCTCTCACTCTAGCTATACCTCTGGGACATCCTATCTGATTGCTCCACTATATCCCTAAAGATGGGAATAGCTAAAGACAAGGATATCTAAAGGTGTAGGTAGTAGACAATTAAGATATTACAGAGAGGACAGGTAGAATAAGACGAGGGGTGGGCCAGTGACCAATCCCAGAAAACAACAATAATGAGGAAAGCGTAGAGAAAAGAGTGAAATAATGAGGCCATGGGAATGGTGACAGATGTGGCTAACGGTGATCAAGGCCAAGGCCAATTAGGTAGACTGTTCCACTAAGTCCAGTTGCATAAGCTGTGCTTCACGCAACCCTAAGGTTGCAAATTACCTCTGAAATTATGTAGAACAGACCTATTCACCTGGATGTGGTGATCCTGAGCAGGCACCTTGGCCTCAAAGAAACACTTTCAGTTGAGAGGCAAGAGGTGCTGTCGGGAAGCTGTGAGCTGAAAAGTAAATGGAACTGTAGAAATTATAAAGGAACTTTTAAAAATGTGGAAAATAAAGGAAACAAAGTGGTAGCTTGGCCTTTGAGTACAAAACTAAGCAGGGCAAAGGCTAACAGTTTTGCCAAGAGAATGCACTGGTCATAGCAAACACCCTCTTCCAAAAACACAAGAGAAAACTCTACGCATGAACATCACCAGACTGTCAAAACTGAAAAGATTGATTACATTCTTTGCAGCCAAAGATAGGGAAGCTCTATATAGTCAGCAAAAACAAGACCAGGAGCTGACTGTGGCTCAGAAAATGAACTCCTTATTGCCAAATTCAGACTTAAATTGAAAAGTACGGAAAACCACTAGGCCATTCAGGTATGACCTAAATCAAATCCCTTACAATTATACAGTGGAAGTCCAAAAGAGAGTCAAGAAATTAGATCTGATAGACAGACTGCCTGAAGAACTATGGACAGAGCTTTGTAACATTGTACAGGAGGCAATAATCAAAATCATCCCCATGAGAAAGAAAGGTAAAGGCAAATGGTTGTCTGATGAGGCCTTACAAATAGCTGAGAAAAGAAGAGAAGTGAAAGGCAAAGGAGAAAAGGAAATATAAACCCATCTGAATTCAGAGTTCCAAAGAATAGCAAGGAAAGATATGAAAGCCTTCCTAAGTAATCAATGCAAAGAAATAGAGGAAATTAATAGAATGGGAAAAACTAGAGATCTCTTCAAGAAAGTTAGAGATACCAAGGGAATATTTCATGCAACAATGGGCACAATAAAGGACAGAAATGGTATGGACCTAATACAAGTAGAATATATTAATAAGAGGTGGCAAGAATACACAGAAGAATGATACAAAAAAGATCTTCACGACCTAGATAACCATGATGGTGTGATTACTCAAATAGAGCCAGACATGCTGGAGTGCGAAGTCATGGAGCTTAGGAAGCGTCACTATGAATAAAGCTAGTGGAGTTGATGGAATTCCAGCGGAGCTGTTTCAAATCCTAAAAGATGGTCAATGTATGGCAAAACCAATACAGTATTGTAAAGTAAAATAAAGTAAAAATTAAAAAAAAAATAAAATAAAATAATGGAGACAGTGGAACCAACAGATAATAACTTCAAACTAAAAAAAAAAAAAAAAAAAGTGTTGCACTCAATGTGCCAGCAAATTTGGAAAACTCAGCAGTGGCCACAGGACTGAAAAAGGTCAGTTTTCTTTCAGTTTCAAAGAAAGGAAGTGTCAAAGAATGTTCAAATTACTGCACACATGCACTCATTTAACATGCTAGCAAAGTAATGTTCAAAATTATCCAAGCTAAGCTTCAACAGTACGTGAATCATGAACTTCCAGATGTTCAAGCTGGATTTAGAAGAGGCAGAGGAACCAGAGATCAAATTGCCAACATCTGATGAATCAAAGAAAAAGCAAGAGAGTTGCAGAAAAACATCTACTTCTGCTTCTTTGACCATGCTAAAGTCTTTGACAGTGTGAATCACAATAAACTGCGGAAAATTCTTCAAGAGATGGGAATATCAAATATTCTGCCTTCTGAGAAATTTGTTTGCAGGTCAAGAAGCAATAATTAGAAATGAACATGGAACAACAGACTGGTTCAAAATTTGGAAAAGAGTATGTCAAGGCTGCATATTGTCACCCTGCTTATTTAATTTATATGCAGAATACATCATAAAAATGCTGGACTGGAAGAAGCACAAGTTGGAATTAAGATTGCCAGTAAAAATATTATTAACCTCAGATATGCAGGTGACACCACCCTTATGGCAGAAAGTGAAGAGGAACTAAAGAGCCTCTTGATGAAAGTGAAGATGAGAGTGAAAAAGTTGGCTTAAAAGTCAACATTCATAAAACTAAGATCATGGCATCCAGTCCCATCATTTCATGGCAAATAGATGGGGAAACAATGGAAACAGTGACAGACTTTATTTTCTTGGGTTCCAAAATCACTGCAGATGGTGACTTCAGCCATGAAATTAAAAGACACATGTTCCTTGAAAGAAAAACTATGACAAATCTAGACAACGTATTAAAAAGCAGAAACATTATTTTGCCAACAGAAGTCCATATAGTCAAAGCTATGGTTTACCCAGTAGTCATGTGTGGATGTAAAAGTTGGACCAAAAAGAAGGCAGAGCACCAAAGATTTGATGCTTTTGAACTGTGGTGTTGGAGAAGACTCTTGAGAGTCCCTTGGACTGCAAGGAGATCAAATCATTCAATCCTAATAGAAATCAGTGCTGAATATTCATTGGAAGGACCAACCCTGAAGCTGAAACTTGAATACTTTGGCCACCTGATGGGAAGAACTGACTCATTACTAAAGACTTTATGCTGGAAAGATTGAAGAGAGGAGGAGAAGGGGATAACGGTGGATGAGACGGTTGGATAGCATTGCTGACTCAATGGACATGAGTTTGTGCAATCTCCGGGAGATGATGAAGAACAGGGAAGCCTGGCATGCTGCAGTCCATGGGGTCATAATGAGTTGGACACAACTGAGCCTCTGAACAACAGGTGGTAGCTAGAGACAAAAATAAAGTCAGAGGGTTAACTTAAGATGGGAAAAACTCAGGATCATATATTCTAGAAAACATATTAAAGATAATATCAACAAAAATATATTAACATCTTCAACATGACTTCAGCCATTATGCTAAGAATAATTCTTAAAAATCAGTTTAACTAATCTTAGGAACTGTTTCATTATCAAGGAGACAGACCTGGCTTCTACCTAATGCTGCCATAGTGATAAAAGACAATAAATTATGTGATTTCACTCTGTTATACAACATTTGTACAGCAGTTGTTATATACATAAAATTGTAATTACTGAGTTTTCCCGTTATTATATATTTAAATTTAAAAAAAAAAAGGCAGAGGAACCAGAGATCAAATTGCCAACATCTGTTGGATTATCAAAACAGCAAGAGAGTTCCAGAAAAACATCTATTTCTGCTTTATTGTCTATGCCAAAGCCTTTGACTGTAAGGATCATCACAAACTGGAAAATTCTTAAAGAGATGGGAATACACCACCACCTAATCTGCCTCCTGAGAAATCTGTATGCAGGTCAGGAATCAACAGTGAGAACTGGACATGGAACAACAGACTGGTTCCAAATAGGAGAAGGAGTA
>SJYH01007145.1:38983-63944 GCA_006408735.1 Sylvicapra grimmia
TTTTTCTTAAAATACATTGAAGATTCCTCAAATTTAGAACTTTTATCTTGTTGTGCAGTTCAAAAATAACCATCCAAGCCAAAGAATCACCACTCACAAAAGAGAATTGAAAGTCAATGTTACATAATTATACTAATAACCCCAAAATGGACTGCCTAAGCTTATTATCAGTGAATTCTTAGCTAAATCCTGATAGCAGTTTCAATATAAGAATTTCTCAAGAAAAATAGTTGATATTAAAAATCCAATAAGTGAAATGAAGGAAATCTGAAAATGTTTTGTGAAACTGATGAACTACAACAAATGCTTTCCTCTCTAGCTATTACAATTTCTCTGATTTCCTACAAGCCATTTTCTTAACTGCTTTTGCAATGTTTAAACTCATATGCACCATTTAAAAAGGGAGAGAAAAGTAGTTAACTTTTTTTTTTTTTTTCTGCCATACCCAGACATTGAAGTTTCCATTTCCCTATTTTGAATCTTTGTTTCATGAGTTAAGGATGGAATACTTATTGCTCTCAAAATGAGTTCCTTCAGCAAAACAGAGATGACTCAGCCTTCCAAGTGCTTCCTAAGTGCCATAGGGGCACACTGTCAACTAAAGATTATAGGGGACAAGGATTCTGCTTATCAATTCAACCTTCCTACAGGTGCTTGGTGAGCACCACAGAGAACACACTGTTTGCTAAGGCTGCCAGGGAGAGGGGATAGTGCCTCCTGCCAGGAGTTTATGATATGCTATGCTTAGGTGGGCTGTCTCAGCAGCTGTATTTATGGTGCCAGGAGAATTTGGAGGTATTAGAAAAGAGCTTCAGAAGGGGGTTAATTAACCTCAAAGCATGAAAACTAAATATAATAGACCTCAAAATAGAATTTCACTTGGCAAAATTCCTAACAATCTTGCCACCTGGCTGTTGAACCTTAAAAGAATCCTAACATAATGATAAATTCCTAGATCTAGGAATTAAGCTACATTTACCATCCAGTAGCTAATGTGCTCAAAATAGTGACATCTTGGAAGTACTTTTGGTTTATTATCATAATTAGGATCTTTTTTATTCCAACTAACTTTAGGGCTAGAGATAATAAGGAATAAAAACAGGGTGTGCTAGGTTGCTTCAGTCATGTCCAACTCTTCACCACCTTTGGACCACAGCTGGCCAGGCTCCTCTGTCCAGGGCTCCTCTGGGGTTCTCCAGGTAAGAATACTGGAGTGGATTGCCATTCCCTCCTCCAGGAGATATTCCAGACCCAGGGATCGAACTTGTGTCTTTTGTGTCTCCTGTATTGGCAGGTGGATTCTTGACCACTAGCGCCGCCTAAGGGTAGATTAGACTAAAAGAAAATAATTTAGTAGACAAGACTAAAGTGAAATTGTTAGTCATTGAAGGCGATGGCACCCCACTCCAGTACTCTTGCCTGGAAAAATCCCATGGACGGGGGAGCCTGGTGGGCTGCAGTTCATGGGGTCGCTAAGAGTCGGACACGACTGAGAGACTTCACTTTCACTTTTCACTTTCATGCCTCGAAGAAGGAAATGACAACCCTCTCCAGTATTCCTGCCTGGAGAATCCCAGGGACGGGGGAGCCTGGTGGGCTGCCATCGATGGGGTCGCACAGAGACGGACACGACTGAAGTGACTTAGCAGCAATTGTGTCTGACTCTATTTAAGACCCCAGGGACTGTAGCCCGCCAGGCTCCTTTGTCCATGGACTTCTTCAGGCAAGAATACTAGAATGGGTTGCCAGTCCCTTTCCAGGGGATCTTCCCGATCCAGGGTCTCTTGCTTTGCAGGCAGATTCCTTACTCTCAGAGCCACCAGGGAAGCCCTAGACCAAAAGAATAAAATTCTGGAAATAATTACTAATGTCATTTTGTAAAACGGCAGCTCGTATTTGTTGACTCAAAGAACAAAAGTCACCTTAACCATGACTGAGACACCAGACAGGTCTCCTGACTCCTGATCTATGCTTTGTCCTTTAAACCAGAACAAAAGCTGAATAGTGAATTTATAGAAGGAGATGATAAATCACATCAGAATCTCAAACACTTGCAACAGTAGAATGAAGCTGGTGACAGGGGTAAGCAACAAGAACTGAGAAACTGCTAATAACAGCAATGGATGTGACCTTAGGAGCAAAAGGTATATCGCCCCCAAATCAAAGAGAGTGACCTCTAAAAAGTTGTCATTTCCTGTGGAGACGTGGTTCCCACTAAACAAAATACAGAGAGTTAATGTGAAAGGCTAACACAAATGCAGAGGCTGTTTGGGTCATTTCTTGTGCTCTGAGACATGATCTGATGCTGTTAACATCACAAAACAAAACAAAAGAATTCAAACAGAATTCAGCATATGGTCAACTTTTATCACACTGCCAGAGAAGCAGTATGAAATTCAGTTTGCTTCTAGAATTATCTGTTTCAGAATAATGAGGATATAGTTGCTAAAGCTGTAGATTCCTAGGCTTACAGAGTCAGGTTCTCTGAAGCAACATAAAGTCTAAGAACCACAGAAAGAAAACTCTTACTTCCTGTCTACCCCTAAATTCTGCTTTCCCGGCTGTAAGTCTTCTGTGAGTCATGGAAAGACGGTTTGAAATGCTGCATAAGAGCCTGGGGTTCTGCTTTTATTGGAGTCAAGGATAGGCCAAGGAATTCAAGGGTTCATTCTTCAGTGGTAAATGTAAGAAATAAGAGTGGAAATTTAAAGATTTGTAAGAGAAAAAGCAAATTGTCCAAATGTCAGTTATCCAAATCAAGCAAGGTCTTTAAAACTAAGGAGCCTCAGTAGGGGGAAGTTGCCCAGCTCTTCGCTCATCTTATGGCTGGCAGCATTTACTGCATTCCAGAGATAGAAGAGAGAGAGACCTGTCTTTGAAGTGGATATCTCTTTAAAATAGATGCTTCAATCAGTCACCTACATTACAAAAAAAGAGTGGAGGGGAACAACTCCCAGTGTTTACACTACCGGTTCTATATAGCAATTAACATTCTAGAAGAAATTGTGCTTATTTCCAGTACCAACCAAGATGGAGTAAGCCTAGTATGGACTATCTCTCCTAACAGACTACAACCATACACTTTGAGAAAACATAAAAATCAACTACCTTAAAACTTTGAAAATTAAAGAGTAGAAAAATAACTCAGAAGAAAAATCAAAACATGAAAAATGGCCAGAAGCATAAATCCTCATTTATCTCCAGGTTTTCACCCAAAAGTGGGCCAAGTCCTGGAACTGTGCAACAGGCATGAACAGTGGAAACCCCAGAAAAAAACACTCTATCTCAAGCCAGACAACTAGAAATGAGGTCCTCTGCATGCTGATGGGTAAACAGAGATGCCCTCCTTTTCCTCTCTCTTTCTTTTTAAATCTCCTGGCCCCCCCTGAGGCTAGACTCAGCCTCAAAATGGCAATGCTAGGGCAGCAGCAGGAGTGTCAATCATGTAGTGGGTACCCAAAATCTTAGGGGGAAATTCTTCACTCTAGCAAGAGGATTGGGGAACTGGGCTCTTGCATTTCCCACAGTGCTGGGGTGAGAGGAGGGTTTCTTTCTTTGTTTTTTTTTTCTTTTCTCTCCTTTCTTTTTCCTAAGGACAGCCTTTACTACACAAACTGCATTGAGAACCAAGATTCTGAGAGTAAACCCATATTCTGAGCCAGAAAACAGCTGTCCTAGGAAAGCATGGCTCCAAGTACAGACAAAATTAGTGATTGCTTTACTATGTAAGTTCCATTTCCCCTGTGGGTTTCAACTACTCTCTGTAATATATTTGTAATCCAGCAAAAGTTGTATGGCAATACTTTTCACTCCTAAACTCCCCAACATCTATGGACAAGTGGCTAGATGGAGGAATACAGCAAGGTCTTCTGGGTGAAACCAGAAACTGGAGTTCATCCCTTCCTCTTACACTGATGGGAAAAACACAGGAAGAGCACCTTGAACTTCAAACAGTAGTCTCCAGAGAACCACTTGTAAGGTTTGAAATTGATAGCAGTGACTATAATGGACTTCTGAATACTTCAGTAAGGACTGTGTGATAATGTATTTCCAGCAGTTGGTTAAAACTTAAAGTCTAGAGGCAGGTGCCCAAATCAGACTGAGCAGTCCACAACGATTGACTAGCATATCAAAAAGGTGCATATTCTAGAGGTTACTATTATAAGTACTGCTTTTATCCTGTGTTTATCAACTATTGACACTTTGGCAATTATCATCCTGTGTAACAGACATGGGTCTTCACAACTGAAACTTACGGCTTTAGTATTTAGTATGTAAGTCTTAGAAATTGGCTCTTGCTGGTGAAACAGGCCAACATTTATGACATATGAGTTGACGGAATATTTGAGATACACTCCCCATCCTTGGATGAAGTTATAAGAATCTACCTATCTGTCACCTCTAGAGATGAAACCTGAGTCTTGATTCCCTAATCTGCCATTTACCTTGTCATTGATAATAGAAGGAATTCTGAATATGTGATGCTAACTATAAGAATAAAAGAACCAGTACCAATACAATATTGTAAAGTAATTAACCTCCAATTAAAATAAATAAATTTATATTAAAAAAAAAAGAATAAAAGAACCCCACTTCTGTCATGCTGTTGTGAACTTTTTGTTCAAGGTATGGTCAGAGCACCTAACTGAATGAAGAACGGGGACATTTAGTTAGTCTGTAGAATGTGTGTGTTAGTTGCTCAGTTGTGTCTGACTCTTTGTGATCCCATTCTCCTTTGTCCATGGGATTCTCCAGGCAAGAATACTGGAGTGGGAAATATTGAAAGTGTTCTAGGCTAATAAACCTTAGTTTTATGCATCACTGTATATGAAGCATAAAGTTTATTTTATTTTAATATAATAAACTGTAGCCAACTTGCACTGTGTTAAATTTCTTTGGTAGCTGCATTACATATTATCAAACACCTAATTGTGATACACAGCCAAATGATTTTAGGTCAGTTCTCGTAACTATTGGGATGTCCTCCTCCTCCACTGTGGTGCTAAACAGTTTGTGATTCACGTCAAGTGCCATAGCTGTGGAAATTTAAGGATTATGGTACAGCATACCTAACACAGACAGAATATGTATCTATCCTACAGCTTTGAGAGAGCACATGAGGGGCATGAGAAAGTTCCCACAGTCTTTAGAGGGGAAAGTGCAGAGGGTTTTCTAGGGAGAGACCTGAGCAGGTTTCCTCTAAAGAGTTTTACCAGCTTGAGAGGATGCCTGAATCCAAAGAGGTGGGAATGAAAACCACTGGTGTGGGCTGAAGGAAGCTAGGACATAAATCGTTTGATGAGTCACTCTTCCTTAACCAGACCAGGGAGAGGAGTATTCAGTACCCACATCAAGACTACTCTGGCTACAGAAAATCCCACTGAACACTCCTATGCAACTACACCCATTACAGTAATAAAAATGCTCTTGATACATAGTACAGTGCTGCCAACAGCAATTCTTAACTAATTTTCAGCTTAACAAGTAACATATTTTTTTCCAAAAAGCTCAAGGCTATTGAAACTGAAAGAAGTAGAATCCTCAAAATATTCTTCAGCCCATCGGTCTCTGGCTTCACTCCCCTTCCATTGGGCCTTGACTCTGAGCTCAGTCTCTAACCACTGCTCGTTATAATGTCACATAATGTCATGCCCTTCCTCCTCAGTCACAACAATTACTACCCAAGGCCAGTCTCACCAACAGTTTTCTCTAGTTTCATTCCTAGGGCTCTCAAATTGTTTAATGGGACCGTGGAAAATGCAGCTTTAATTTAAGCTTAAATGCAGCTTAAATCCTTTCTGATATTCAGCTCTCAGACAATCTTAGGATTGGAAAAGCTTTAAGTGATACTCAAAGATCATGACCCAGAAAATAACAATGGTGTGATCATTCACCTAGAGCCAGACATCCTGGAATCGAAGTCAAGTGGGCCTTAGGAAGCCTCACTACAAAGCTAGAGGAGTTTATGGAATTCCAGCTGAGCTATTTCAAATCCTAAAAGATGATGCTATGAAAGTATTGCACTCAATATGCCAGCAAATTTGAAAAACTCAGTAGTGGCCACAGGACTGGAAAAGGTCAGTTTTCATTCCAATCCCAAAGGAAGGCAATGCCAAAGAATGTTCAAACTACTACACAACGGCACTCATCTCACATGGTAGCAAAGTAACACTCAAAATTCTCCAAGCCAGACTTCAACAGAACATGAAACGTAAACTTCCAGATGTTCAAGCTGGAATTAGAAAAGGCAGAGGAACCAGAGGTCAAATTGCCAACATCTGCTGCATCATCAGAAAAGCAAGAGAGTTACAGAAAAAACATCTACTTTTGCTTTATTGATTATGCCAAAACTTTTGGCTGTGTGGATCATAACAAACTGTGGAAAATTTTGAAAGAGATGGGAATACCAGACCACCTGACCTGCCTCCTTCTCAGGAGGGAGATTTCTCAATCTGTATGCAGGTCAAGAAGCAACAGTTAGAACTGGACATGGAAAAACAGACTGATTCCAAGTCAGGAAAGGAGTATCTCAAGTCTGTCTATTGTCACCCTACTTATTGAACTTATATGCAGAGTACATCATGTGAAATGCCAGGCTGGATGAAGTACAAGCTGGAATCAAGATTGCCAGGAGAAATATCAATGACCTCAGATATGCAGATGACACCACCCTTAAGGCAGAAAGCATAGAGGAACTAAAGAGCCTTTTGATGAAAGTGAAAGAGGAGAGTGAAAAAGTTGGCTTATAACTCACATTCAGAAAACAAAGATCATGGCATCCGGTCCCATCACTTCATGGCAAATAGATGGGGAAACAATGGAAACAGTGAGAGACTTGATTTTTGGGGCTCCAAAATCAATGCAGATGGTGACTGCAGCCATGAAATTAAAAGGCACATGCTCCTTGGAAGAAAAGTTATGACCAACTTAGACAGAATACTAAAATGCAGAGGCAATACCTTGTCCAAAAAAGGTCCCTCTAGTCAAAGCTATGTTTTTTCCAGTAGTCATGAATGGATGTGAGAGTTGGACTATAAAGAAAGCTGAGAACTGAAGAATTGATGCTTTTGATCTGTGATGTTGGAAAAGACTCTTGAGAGTCCCTTGGACTGCAAGGAGATCCAATCAGTCCATCCTAAAGGAGATCAGTCCTGGGTGTTCATTGGAACGACTGATGCTGAAGCTGAAACTCCCATACTTTGGCCACCTCATGTGAAGAGCTGACACAATGGAAAAGACGTGATACTGGAAAAGATTGAAGGCAGGAGGAGAAGGGGACGACAGAGGATGAGATGGTTGGATGACATCACCGACACTATGGACATGAGTTTAAGTAAGCTCCGGGAGTTGGTGATGGACAGGGAACCCTGGCGTACTGCAGTCCATGGGGTCGCAAAGAGTCAGACACAACTGAACTAAACTGATATTCAGTGCAATATTCCCATTTAGAACAGAATTTTCCTCTACAAAGTCCATTAGAAATCCAATTTATAACTAAACTCATTTGCATTAGGTCAATAATTTTCCCTGAAATAATTTCCCTCAAGTTGTACAAAATGTATATAAATTGGAAGAAGTCTGAATCCCTAAGTCACTAAATTTCCAATCATGCGATCTTGGTTTTTCCTTCTGTCAAAAGGAAATCCATCTGTCCCCTGTGCTGTATGTCATCCCTTCAGCTCTCTGAAGTCCAGCTCCATGTGTCTCCTAAAGTTCCTCATCATAAAGTGAGGTTATCGCTTCCTTCTACGACATAGTTTACAAATCCTTCTCCATCATGGTTGTATTTTATAGTGAGTGAGCATACTTTAGATTGGGGTGAGAGACTCTCTGGCACCCAAAGAGAGCACTGTTAAATTTGAGGAGGAGAACTGTGGAAACAGAATAGAAAAGTAGGGCACTAACAGATGTCTGCTTGACAATGCTTTCCAATGTCTCCACTAAACTAATTGGTATCCACAGACTACATTGACCAGCTTTGGTCTGCAAGGTCTTATTTAGAAGTCCACCCAGTCTAGTATTTGCCACCCAGCATACTGATGTTTGAATAGAGAAATTCCTGGGCTCTAAGAATTTCAATGAGTAGAATGATATAAAATCACTAGATATTTTCATGCTTTAGGGTAAACCTTGGAGTTTTTCTAAGAAAAAAAATTAAAATATACAACTTGAAATGTTAGTGTGCTTTGCAATTTTTGTCATTCTGTAATTTTTGAAATGTGTCATCCATAATTTGCTCAGAAAATTCATTATATTTTAGTATATTTAAAGGTAAAAACCCTAGAAGAAAAAATGATATAGTTGCTAATTTTCTGTATTGTTAAGGTAGTTTGTTTTTGTTTTTGCACTACAATTGTAGGGAAAACCAAAAACAAATTTCCTTAGCCAGTTGCAAGAATTTTATTCAGGCCTTCTCAAAACTTCAACCTCTTTTCACCCCATCCTTCTCTCCCTCTGTTACCAAGGAATCTGTATCACCATTTTGAAGCCACTCTGCTCTCACTCAAGGTTTAGCTCCCCAAAATGAATTTCCTAGTTACTCATGAAAGCTAATTTCTTCTGATATTCAGGTAGTACTTATGCCTGGATATCACTAGGAGCTCAACAGCAACTTTCACTCAACCACCTTCTTTCATATTCCTCCAAACTACTTTTGACTCAAGGACTGTTGACCTACATTTGATTTGAATTTTCAGGGATAATCCTTTTATTCTGAAATCTAGATGTCTCTCCTTAATTCATAAGTCCTAAAAATTATCCAGGTGGCACTAGTGGTAAAGAACCTGCCTGACAATGCAGGAGATGTAAGAGATGTGGGTTGGACCTGTGGGTTGCGAAGATCCCCTGGAGGAGGGCATGGCAACTCATTCTAGTATTATTGCCTGAATCCCATGGAAAGAGTAGCCTGGGGGTCTACAGCCCATAGGGTTGCAAAATATCAGACACAAATGAAGCAATTTTAGATGCTGACTCTTTGCCTGGGAGTTTGTTAAATTTTGATGCATAGTAAGCCATCTAATCCTGGCAGAGGGCCAGCAATGCCAAGAAAGTGTTTCACAAAGAAACTGCTTGAATATAAATGTCCCCAAAATAGTTCTCGAAATTATGATTCTAAATGCAACCATCAGCTTTAGATCATACAAGGCAATGCTAAATTCCAAGAAAATAAAATTGTCAAGATACAATAGAATGGATATTGACAACGTTAATCTAAAAAAATACATTATAAAGACAGAAGACATATTTTCAGGAAAATCTCACATGAACTATCAGAAAGATCAGAATCTGTATAAATTATTCATAAAAATGGAGGGGCCAGTGCAGGTATCATTGACTGGAAAATTCAGCAAAAGAGGAAACTAAGAAAGCATGTGACCTTGAACAAGGCATATAAACTCCCTGAACTTTTGTTTTCTCATTATTAAAATAATAGAATGATTGGTATGAGTGAATCTGACTTCAAAATTAATTATAATTTTGACCAGAAGGATTACAAAAGGGGTTGTCCATTGTCCTTTCCTTTTTTCTTCCTTCCAGACATAGATTTTAAAATCATTTAAAAGCATCTTGCTTTGTATTTAATAATTATCCCCATCTACACAAAAAATTTAAACTTCAAGTTTTTTGCACACTTAGAATTTAAGTGGAAGGGATATGTTTTATAGCAATNCCATTATATGATATTTTCTGTTTCTTAAAACAATTTTCTCAGTTTTAAGAAAAATTGAGGTAAGTCATGCTTTTTATTTAGACTGATATTAAGGGTAAAGGGAAATATTCAACCTGAAAATAATTAAAAAGATTAAATAATTAATTAAATAATTAAAATAATCTAAAAAGATTAGAGAATTTAAAGAGACCAGAGATCTCTTCAAGAAAATTAGAGATACCAAAAGAACATTTCATGCAAAGATGGGCACAATAAATCACAGAAACATTATGAACCTAACAGAAGCAGAGGATATTAAGAAGAGGTGGCAAGAATACACAGAAGAACTATACAAAAAAGATCTTCATGCCCCAGAAAACTGTGATGGTGTGATTACTCACCTGGAGCCAGGTATCCTGGAATATGAAGTCAAGTGGGCCGTAGAAGCATCAAGATGAACAAAGCTAGTGGAGGTGATGAAATTCCATCTGAGCTATTTCAAATCCTAAAAGATGATGCTGTGAAAGTGCTGCACTCAGTATGCCAGCAAATTTGGAAAACTCAGCAGTGGCCACAGGACTGGAAAAAGTCCAGTTTTCATTCCAATCCCAAAGGAAGGCAATACCAAAGAATGCTCAAACTACCACACAATCGCACTCATCTCAAAATTCTCCAAGTGAGGCTTTAACAATGTGTAAACCAAGAACTTTCAGATGTTCAAGCTGGTTTTAGAAAAGGCAGAGGAACCAGTGATCAAACTGCCAACATCCATTGGATCATTGAAAAAGCAAGAAAGTTCCAGAAAAAACATCTACTTCTGCTTTATTGACTACACCAAAGCCTTTGACTGTGTGGGTCACAGCAAATTACAGAAAATTCTTGCAGAGATGGGAATACCCAAACACCTTACCTGCCTTCTGAGAAATGTGTATGCAGGTCAAGAAGCAACATTTAGAAATGGACATGGAATAACAGACTGGTTCAAAATTGGGAAAGGAGTATGTCAAGGCTGTATATTTTCACCCTGCTTATTTAACTTATATGCAGAGTACATCATGAGAAATGCTGGGCTGGAAGAAGCACAAGCTGGAATCAAGATTGCTGTGAGAAATATCAATAACCTCAGATACATAGATAACACCACCCTTATGGCAGAAAACAAAGAGGAACTAAAGAGCTTCTTGATGAAAGTGAAAGAGGAGAGGGGGATAAAGCTGGCTTAAAACTCAACATTCAAAAAACTAAGATCATGGTATCCAGTTCCATCACTTCATGGCAAATAGCTGGGGAAACAATGGAAACAGTGAGATACTTTATTTTTTTGGTCTCCAAAATCACTGCAGATGGTGACTGCAGCCATGCAATTGAAAGACACTTGCTCCTTGGAAGAAATGACCAACATAGACAGCATATTAAAAAGCAGAGACTTTACTGTGCTGACAAAGGTCTGTCTAGTCAAAGCTATGCTTTTTCCAGTGGTCATGTATGGATGTGAGAGTTGAACCATAAAGAAAGCTGAGTGCTGAAGAATTGATGCTTTTGAACTGTGGTGATGAAGAAGACTCTTGAGAGTCCCTTGGACTTCAAGAATAAACCAGTCAACCCTAAAGGAAGTCAATCCTGAATATACATTGGAAGAACTGATGCTGAAGCTGAAACTCCAATACTTTGGCCACCTGATGTGAAGAGCTGACACATTGGAAAAGACCCTGATACTGGGAAATACTGAAGGCAGGAAAAGGGGACAACAGAGGATGAGATGGTTAGAAGGCATCACTGACTCAATGGACAGGAGTTTGAGCAAGCTTCAGAAATTGGTGATGACAGGGAAGACTGGCATGCTGCACTCTATAGGGTTGTAAAGAGTCGGACATGATTGATTGACTGAACTGAACTGAAAGAGTTTAGTAAAGATCACTCATTTAGACAAAACTTCTTTGACATAGTTGTCATAAGCAAGGAAAGAAGATTTTTCCAGATTAAAGAGATCTCTGCCTCCATTTGGAGATAGCCAAAGTGTCAAGGGCTTGAGAGATGAGGTCATCACTGTGATGAACACACCTCATAGAACATGTCAATCACAGCACCTGCAAGTCCCCATGTTGGCCTTGAACTGTGGAGTCAAGGCGTGGGTTTTGGGAGACTCTTCCTCAGATAAAAGTGGGGATAGGATGGTGTGAAAGGGAGCAAGGAAGAGGATGGGGAAGTGAGGCCCCCTCCAAATGTGGGGCCTCTGGGTTCCCCAGGAGCTGTCTTTTCTTCCTCTTGCAACCAAGAATTAATCCCATCTTTATGGCCTCAGAATGCCTTGGGTAGAGTCAGATATATTACTAGGCTATTAATAAATGCTGACTAACATTTATGGCAACTGCAAAGTGCCAGGCACTATAAATGCCTTACATGTATTAACTCAACAAGTCCTCACAATAGCAAATGTTTTTTAGAGATAAGGAAGACCAATTCAGAATGATTCAGGGCCAGAGTGTTGGAAGCAATATTCAACTCAGGCAGTCAGACCCCTGACTCATTCTACTGCCTCTCTGCAAGTGGAAATGAAAGGAAAGAGGGAGCTTAAATCTCATAATGAAGAGAGATTTTTCCAAGTCTAGAGGACAGTACAGAAAATCAGCAAAATATAGACATAATAATCCACAGAGAGAAGGGGCAGAGAGAAGGCTCTGGCTTCTGGGTGTGGATTCCCATTGCCTTAGACAGCATCTACTTCATCAGTCCCTGAGACCCCCAGCTAGAGAATGCCTGAAAGGCAGACAATAGATAAAGAAGCTATTCGAGCAGGTTAGAGACATACATCTACCATGCCAAGAGGAGACAGAAACTCCAACCAATAATGCCAAAATAAACCCTTTCCAGAATTAAAAAACTCATCTCACAGTAATTCTCCAATCTAATTGAAATCTACCTTTGTAGGATAGATTCACAGACAGCAGGTAAACTGTGGTTCAATAGTTGAGTATGCTGTCAGCACAAATAATATTTGGGCTGAATTCTCAGCTAGACAAAAGCAACGGGAACAGAAAAGCACTGTTTTTACATGTCTGAAATGTACACCCAAAAATCTCCACTTGGGAAGACAAATAGCTGTGTGTGTATGTATTTTTAATATAATATTTGTACATATCACAGTGCCTGGTTGGAGACTGGGGTGGGGATTTTTAGGAAAAAGATATGTAAAGGAAGTGCTCTGAGGAGGAGCCTGAGGGAAGTGGAGGGGGTCTGCCAGCATGAAGCCTTGACAGGGGACCCCAGGGATGGCTACTTTTTAATGCAAAAAGGCAGTTTTCTGTATCCCTGCTTCCCTGTGTCAGTCCGTCACTGGGCAGGGAAGACAGCAGAGAGGAAAATAGGCAGATAACCACTCAGTTAACTTGGCTCCCGTTTGGCCACAGGTGACAATCAGGAAAAGGAAGATGCTATGAACTGTTAGCAGCTAAGCCTCAGCAGCTGGGGGTGTGTGCTATACAAGGGCAGAGGGTGAGCCGTCAAAAGCACCCAAAGCAGTGCACCACTTTAAAATAGCTATTGAGTTTCATCCACAAATAAAAGATTAAATCAAGAAAAACATTAATAGAACACAAAAATCTGTAGCTACTGACCTCAATTAGTAAAAATACATGTAAATATAAGTACAAAAGTGTTTTGAGACAAGATTTCCTGTCTTTTAATTATGTTATCATCTCCTGCCTTACACATAGTAGGTAAGCAATAAATCTGGAATTAAATAGTCATTTATTCAGCTAGTGACTACTCTCAGAGCAATAACTCATCGCCACAGCAACCAAGTGGGTAATCCATTGATTCTCATAGTTTCCGTTAATGCTTCTGGAAACACCTAGGCATCGTCACTGTGTGATTCATAGTAATGAGACAATCTATAGAAATTTAACCAAGCCATAAGGAAAATGTTTAAGATGGAGCTTGTTGCTCATTCTTGATTAAACTTTCATTTTCTAATGTATTTTCAGAACTTTCTGAACACAATAATACTTGATTACAGCTGTATCTTTTTTAAAGGAATCCAAACACCTAATCTTATAACTGCAGTTATTAAATTCCAGAATGTTAATAACATAAAAATGTATTCATTGAATGCAAATGGTAATAATGACACTATTCCTATGATCCATTTGTTGCAAATGTGGTAGTTGCAGCCTTCTTACATTCTATTACCCAAACTGTGACTCTCAGTAAGTATTAGACATATTCTATTCTAGTCTACAAGCTGGAATCAAGATTGCCACTATTGAGAAATATCAATAACCTCAGATATGCAGATGACACCACCCTTATGGCAGAAAGTGAAGAGGAACTAAATAGTCTCTTGATGAAAGTCAAAGAGGAGAGTGAAAAAGTTGGCTTAAAGCTCAACATTCAGAAAACGAAGATCATGGCATCTGGTCCCATCACCTCATGGGAAATAGATGGGGAAACCGTGGAAACAGTGTTAGACTTTACTTTTGGGGGGCTCCAAAATCACTGCAGGTGGTGACTACAGCCAGGAAATTAAAAGACGCTTATTTCTTGAAAGAAAAGTTATGACCAACCTAGACAGCATATTAAAAAACAGAGACGTTACTTTGCCAACAAAGGTCTGTCTAGTCAAGGCTATGGTTTTTCCAGTGGTCATGTATGGATGTGAGAGTTGGACTGTGAAGAAAGCTGAGCACCGAAGAATTAATGCTTTTGAAGTGTAGTATTGGAGAAGACTCTTGAGAGTCCCTTGGACTGCAAGGAGACCCAACCAGTCCATTCTGAAGGAGATCAGCCCTGGGATTTCTTTGGAAGGAATGATGCTAAAGCTGAAACTCTAATACTTTGGCCACTTCATGCAAAGAGTTGACTCATTGGAAAAGATCCTGATCCTGGGATGGATTGGGGGTAGGAGGAGAAGGGGACTACAGACAATGAGACGGCTGGATGGCATCACCGACTCAATGCACATGAGTTTGGGTGAACTCCAGGAGTTGGTGATGGAAAGGGAGGTCTGGCATGCTGCGATTCATGGGATCACAAAGAGTCGGATACGACTGAGTGACTGAACTGAACTGAGCTGACTCTATTCTATTCTATTTTATATATACATATATATATATAGAGAGAGAATAACCACAAATCTCAGTATTCCAGCCCCATTCAAGTTTGTACCTAGTCACTCTATGAATAAAGCCCAGCGTTGTATGGAGTAGAAATACACAAGATGGTCACCAAAGTTGGGAGGATCCCCCTGAACCTTGACCTGCTGGTACGACTCTAATCAAAATGATCAGAGCACAGAGCTGTATTTAGCCCCACCTCTTTGCTCTTGTTGCTCAGTCACTCAGTTGCGTCTGACGCTTTGCGACCACATGGGCTGCAGCACACAAGGCTTCCTTGTCCTTCACTACTTCCCGAAGTTTGCTCAAACTCGTGTCCATTAAGTAGGTGATGCCATCTAATCATCCCATCCTCTGTCATCCCCTTCTCCTCCCACCTTCACTCTTTCCCAGCACTGGGGTATTTTCCAATGAGTTGGCTCTTCACATCAGCCCCACCTCTTACTCTTTCACAATTCCTGGGTGGATCAGTGGTAAAGAGTCCGCCTGCCAATGCAGGAAACCAAGGAGACACAGGTTTGATCTCTGGGTGAGGACGATCTTCTGGAGAAGGAAATGCCAACCTACCTCACTATTTTTCCCTGGAAAATTCCATGGACAGAGGAGCCTGGCTGGCTACAGTCCATGGGGTTGTAAAGAGTCGGACATGACTGAGCACACACCTACACACTACTTTTTCATATGATCAACTGGCATCATAACTTTGGGTTTCCTTATGCAGTGGGTAACAAAAATGAGCTGTATCTGAGTATTCTTGAGTCTGCTAAAAGACTCTGAGTCCTCTGTCTCTGCAGTGTGCTTTTAGTCCAAGGTTGTCCAGACCCACAAGGAACCTGGCCTCTTAATTTTACATTTTGCATATCTACCCTAATCATAATTTTTAATTTACTTCCATTGTTTAATCTAGATGAGCCTAAGGCTAATTGTCCTCAGATATTCCACAGTTATCTTCAATATACTTTAACAAAATAGTGTATACCCATTTTTTCGAATATCCATATTCCACTTTTTCTCATTGAAGGAATCTTTAGAAATAACAAACCCAAAAGAAAGAATCTGATTTGAAGAATCACTCTTAATCTCAACACTTCAGAGAAAATGGATGCTAATCTTTTGGTATTTTTATTTCTGTGCTTTTTAAAAATGAATTAATATATTTGCCATGGACACAAATGTCCTATAGTATTACTGCAACTTTTTTTATTTATCATGTTTTCCCCGCATCAAACTCAACAATGTGACTTTTAATGACTCCCTGGAATCTATTGCGTGGATGGGTAATCATTTAATCAATCCCTGTTTGGTTTTCACTCTCTCAGCTACCCTTCCCTTTGCCCCAGTTAGTCCAGTAGTTTGTGAACCAGGGAGAAGAGGACAGGAGGAACTGTGGTGATGAGAGAGGCAGAAGTAGCTTCAGGCCAGCTTTGGAGACAGGATGGCAAAACCCCAGTGTCTGTTTATGACTCATGCCACCCCAGCAGTGCCAGGCACAACCCTGACTGAGGCAGAGATTGAGGACTCTCAGCCCTGGCTAAGTATGGCTGGAGACAATTCTTCCATTTTTCCTTATTCCTGCCATAGGTTCTCCATTTAATTTGGTTAATAAATGATTTTCATTTCAAATTCCGCTTCATTTCATTCCTATGAAAAATGAATTGTACGATACCAGGAATGCAGACCATGTTATACCTGATTCTCTTTTCTATATCAAAGCTGAAAACAAACTTGAAAAGTTACACTTTACCTTTGATATTTTCCTATTCTGAGTTTTTGTTATAGCTAAGACCTAGTCTTTTTATTGGAGAAGGAAATGGCAACCCACTCCAGGGCTCCTGCCTGGAAAATTCCATGGATGGAGGAGCCAGGTAGGTTGCAGTCCATGGGGTTGCAAACAGTCAGACACAACTGAATGAATTCACTTTCTGTCTTTATAGAGTTCCTTTTGGAGAAGGAAATGGCAATTCACTCCCGCATTCTTGCCTGGAGAATCCATGGACGGAGGGGTCTGGTGGGGTCACAGTCCATGGGGTCACAAAGAGTCAGACACGACTAAGCAACTAACACACACACACAGTCTTTTTATACTTACAGAATAAATTCAGTTACTTCTGGTACATAGTAAACCCAAGTTCAAAGTGTTAGGTTCACAGAGATGTACACTTTCCTAAATTTGAAACACAAGGAATAGGCTGACAACCAATGCGAGAATCCATCCTCTAGAATTTGAGCAAAAACAAGGCAGCCAGTGGTGTCCATCCCTAAAGTGACATGAGAGGTGGCTTAAAACAATAATATGACTAATGAAAATGTTTAAACTCAAAGTTTATCTTTTTAATTACAATAATTTATTTCCTGCCAACTTTAATTTGAATTGGAAATAGCCCCGCTCTAAATCTATCTGAGGCTAGATTTAGATTGTTTTATTTGGCACCATATAAATTTAGAAGTACGTATACTGTAATTTTTCCCCTCTTGTATGTAGCTTAAATGATTTTACCAAAAAAATTCCTCTCTGGCTGGTCAAATAAAATAAGAGGGATGGGAGTTTAGGGATTCAGGTCAACTTCTGACTCAGCTACTGTTTTAGCTTATGGATTGTTTGAATCTTATTCTGTACTACGTCAACCCACATTAAAACTGAAAACTGTTTCCTACTTTGCCACCAAAACCCACTTGCACAAGCCTTTTGTGTTTAAAGCATTGTCTGAAAGCTTTGATGAGACAAGGAGGTTTACAAGTAAAACTGTAAAGTCTGATCTTAAAATAATTGTTTTTCTTCCAAATAGTTATATTTTAGTTGATCTTTGCTTTAGCATATTAACCAAAAATAAATTCCTTTCTGAGCCTTTGAAGTACCTGACATTTCATAATAGGGAGAGTTTTGTTTCCATGCAGCTTCTTCAATCTTATGCAATACTCATTTTGGGACATCTTCCTTTCTTTTTCTGGCAGCCTTACCAATGATATGTGAGTCCAAATTGGAACTCTTATCCTTAATGAGGGGTTCCTGAAATCTGGTGTGCACAGAGGCACATATCCATTTGTTTTTGGTGGTGTTCAGTTGCTAAGTCATGTACGACTCTTTGCAACTTTGTGGACTGCAGCATTCAAGGCTCCTCTGTCATACACTGTCTCCCAGAGTTTGCTCAAATTCATGTCCACTGAGCAAATGATGTTATCTAATCATCTCATCCTCTGCCACCCCTTCTCCTTTGCCTCAGTCTTTCCCAACTTCAAGGTCTTTTACAATGAGTCAGCTATTCCCATCAAGTGGCAAAGTATTGGAACTTCAGCATCACTCTTTCCAATGAATATTCAGGGTTGATCTCCTTTAGGATTGACTGGTTTGATCTCCTTGCTGTCCAAGGGACTTTCAAGAGTCTTCTCCAGCACCACAATTCAAAAGCATCAATTTTCCAGTGTTTACCCTTCTGTATGGTTCAACTCTCACATCTGTACATGACTACTTTGACCCAGGGATCAAACCCAGGTCTCCCACATTGCAGGCAGATTCTTTGCCAGCTGAGCCACCAGGGAAGCCCAAGAATACTGGAGTGGGTAGCCTATCCTTCTCCAATGTATCTTCCCTACCCAGGAACTGAACCAGTTTGATCCCTGGGTTGGGAAGATCCCCTGGAGAAGAGAAAGGCTACCCACTCCCATATTCTGGCCTGGAGAATTCCATGGACTGTATAGTCCATGGGGTCACAAAGAGTCAGACACGACTCAGCAACTTTCACTTTCACTTTATTTTGCCAGCAATGATCTGTCTAGTCCAAGCTATGGTTTTTCCAGTAGTCATATATAGATGTAAGAGTTGCACTATAAATCTTGCCTGGAAAATCCCATGGACAGAGGNTAAATGATTTTACCAAAAAAATTCCTCTCTGGCTGGTCAAATAAAATAAGAGGGATGGGAGTTTAGGGATTCAGGTCAACTTCTGACTCAGCTACTGTTTTAGCTTATGGATTGTTTGAATCTTATTCTGTACTACGTCAACCCACATTAAAACTGAAAACTGTTTCCTACTTTGCCACCAAAACCCACTTGCACAAGCCTTTTGTGTTTAAAGCATTGTCTGAAAGCTTTGATGAGACAAGGAGGTTTACAAGTAAAACTGTAAAGTCTGATCTTAAAATAATTGTTTTTCTTCCAAATAGTTATATTTTAGTTGATCTTTGCTTTAGCATATTAACCAAAAATAAATTCCTTTCTGAGCCTTTGAAGTACCTGACATTTCATAATAGGGAGAGTTTTGTTTCCATGCAGCTTCTTCAATCTTATGCAATACTCATTTTGGGACATCTTCCTTTCTTTTTCTGGCAGCCTTACCAATGATATGTGAGTCCAAATTGGAACTCTTATCCTTAATGAGGGGTTCCTGAAATCTGGTGTGCACAGAGGCACATATCCATTTGTTTTTGGTGGTGTTCAGTTGCTAAGTCATGTACGACTCTTTGCAACTTTGTGGACTGCAGCATTCAAGGCTCCTCTGTCATACACTGTCTCCCAGAGTTTGCTCAAATTCATGTCCACTGAGCAAATGATGTTATCTAATCATCTCATCCTCTGCCACCCCTTCTCCTTTGCCTCAGTCTTTCCCAACTTCAAGGTCTTTTACAATGAGTCAGCTATTCCCATCAAGTGGCAAAGTATTGGAACTTCAGCATCACTCTTTCCAATGAATATTCAGGGTTGATCTCCTTTAGGATTGACTGGTTTGATCTCCTTGCTGTCCAAGGGACTTTCAAGAGTCTTCTCCAGCACCACAATTCAAAAGCATCAATTTTCCAGTGTTTACCCTTCTGTATGGTTCAACTCTCACATCTGTACATGACTACTTTGACCCAGGGATCAAACCCAGGTCTCCCACATTGCAGGCAGATTCTTTGCCAGCTGAGCCACCAGGGAAGCCCAAGAATACTGGAGTGGGTAGCCTATCCTTCTCCAATGTATCTTCCCTACCCAGGAACTGAACCAGTTTGATCCCTGGGTTGGGAAGATCCCCTGGAGAAGAGAAAGGCTACCCACTCCCATATTCTGGCCTGGAGAATTCCATGGACTGTATAGTCCATGGGGTCACAAAGAGTCAGACACGACTCAGCAACTTTCACTTTCACTTTATTTTGCCAGCAATGATCTGTCTAGTCCAAGCTATGGTTTTTCCAGTAGTCATATATAGATGTAAGAGTTGCACTATAAATCTTGCCTGGAAAATCCCATGGACAGAGGAGCCTGGTAGGCTGCAGTCCATGAGGTTGCTAAGAGTTGGACACAACTGAGCAACTTCACTTTCACTTTTCACTTTCATGCATTGGAGAAGGAAATGGCAACCCACTCCAGTGTTCTTGCCTGGAGAATCCCAGGGACAGAGGTGCCTGATGGGAGGCCATCTATGGGGTCGCACAGAGTCGGACACGACTGAAGTGACTTAGCAGCAGCAGCAGCAACACATATATACGGAATCTAGAAAGATCATACCAAAGAATTTATTTGCAGGGCAGCTATGGTGAAACAGACATAGAGAACAGACTTATGGACATGAGATGAGGGGAGAAGACGGTGAGATGTATGGAGAGAGTAACATGGAAACTTACCTTACTATATGTAAAATAGATAGCCAGCAGGAATTTGCTATATGTCTCAGGGAACTCAAACAGGGGCTCTGTATCAACCTAGAGGTGTGGGATGGGGAGGGATATGGGAGGGATGTTCAAGAGGGAAGAAATATATGCATTTCTATGGCTGATTCATGTTCAGGTTTGACAGAAAACAACAAAATTCTGTAAAGCAAGTATCCTTCAATTAGAAAATAAATAATTTTTTTTTTAAAGAATAAATGTCCAAAAGGAACTTAGGAGCCCAACTACTGGCAAGTCCAGAGGCTGGATGAGCTTTGTAGTTGGTGACAAGGACGTTGTGCCCTCCTTCACCGTCAGGCCCATCCTGAAGCAGCCTCACCTCAGCCACAGGAAAGCTACCGATGTTTCCTCACTTTACCAGTAGGATACAGAGCCTGAGTTCTACAATCATTGACAGAATTCTTCATGTTTCCAGTGACTAAACCACCCCAAACTCATTTGTAGCTGGGAACATGTCATGCACAGACTGGCTTTGTTGTAAATGTCCAGAACTGTACCAAAAGGAGGGGATTTCCTTCTGGGTTTATTCCAATCCAGGCTGGAAATGGAGTCAATGTTAATGGGGGAGATTAGCAATGGATGCTGAAGAGACTCACAGGATCCACAAGAGGGGGGCTTTGTCTTCAGGGCCAGCAGCCAACAGCACACTACCTGCTAGAGACTTTTCTAAATTTCAGCAGCTCTTAGAAAGTCAAAGAGGATAAGAGTGAGGGTGGTCAGAAGACTTTAGACAGAGAGGGGAAAAGAGACTTGAGCTACAGAGGTGTAATATCCCCTGGAGGAAAGCTGGACGAGCCCTGAAAACAAACTCTATGACCAGATGAACATGCAGACCCTGCCCCAGGAATCCCACTCCGTCAAGTCCTATATGGTGTAAACACCTCAGCATGGGGCAAATATGACTTAGGATGGTGGTTGACCACAAGATGTTCACTCTCTCATTTCCACTTTGCCTCATCTTTTGGATGTGGTATACACCCAGCTTCCTCCCTTCATCCTCAGTGGCTTCACAAAGCAATAGCACTCATCCACACCAGCCACTGTTGCGTGCTCAGCCTCAAGAGAGCTTCTCAGTCCTGTGACCTCTGCTTTTCTCCTCATTCCCCCAGGCTCCTGCAGCCCTGAAAAATATTGCCCCTGGGCAATATTGTCAGTGGAATGCTAGACACTTACAAACATGTAGAAAGCACACTTCTACATAATGAATCTAATAATAGCCATACATTTTTCCTAGCCTAGAGTGTGCTCTTTCATTTTTGTTTCCATAATCATAGCTGCCATTAGTTCAGCATATATTCTGTGAGTGACACTGTACTAGATAATTTGTAAATCTTAATAAATCCTCATAACTGAACAATGTTTTTACAATAGTTTACTGTTGGAAAACTCAGGCTCAAGTGAAATAACTTATTTGAACTATTTACTACAGTGGCAGACCTAAGTCTGTCTAATTTTCTCTCCGTCAGGTCAGAGTAATATACATCCTGACCACCTTCACCTTTATCCTGAGAATACTATACTTACATAAATAAAGAGGGAGGAGATGAAAAATACTAAAATACTTTATTGTTTAGTTTAAGCGTTGGGCCCAAAATCCATTGCAGGAACTAGGTTATTGGGCTGGACCATAGGAAAATTCTTCTTTTTTTTTTTTTTTTGNTCCCCCAGGCTCCTGCAGCCCTGAAAAATATTGCCCCTGGGCAATATTGTCAGTGGAATGCTAGACACTTACAAACATGTAGAAAGCACACTTCTACATAATGAATCTAATAATAGCCATACATTTTTCCTAGCCTAGAGTGTGCTCTTTCATTTTTGTTTCCATAATCATAGCTGCCATTAGTTCAGCATATATTCTGTGAGTGACACTGTACTAGATAATTTGTAAATCTTAATAAATCCTCATAACTGAACAATGTTTTTACAATAGTTTACTGTTGGAAAACTCAGGCTCAAGTGAAATAACTTATTTGAACTATTTACTACAGTGGCAGACCTAAGTCTGTCTAATTTTCTCTCCGTCAGGTCAGAGTAATATACATCCTGACCACCTTCACCTTTATCCTGAGAATACTATACTTACATAAATAAAGAGGGAGGAGATGAAAAATACTAAAATACTTTATTGTTTAGTTTAAGCGTTGGGCCCAAAATCCATTGCAGGAACTAGGTTATTGGGCTGGACCATAGGAAAATTCTTCTTTTTTTTTTTTTTTTGCTTCAGAGACATGGCAATCTTCTTTCCCCTCAAGCCCAGATGCCAATCTTGAATCTTAAAACTCCAGTGAAAAGAAAATTCATATCTCACAGGGCCAGGGATATTGGAGATGCAGATAAGGGGAAGGAGGGAGCAGATTACTCAATACTCAACTTATATTAAAATTGACCAGGTCACCTCCCCTAGGTTTTTCAGGCTGATATGGTAGCAATAAATTTGGTTACATGTGGGAAAAGTGAAAGTGAGAGTTGCCTAGGGTTGATTGAGTCCAGATTCTTAAGCCCATACACATAAAACAAAACATATCCATGGGATCTACTTAGAGAACACCATCTCTAGAAAAAGGAAAAATGCTTCCAGAATGTTCTCGAAGTTGCACAATACATCTACCTTTTAGAGTGAAATTTCTTGCTTTAAGTCTTCTCTAGAGTGTTAGAAGAGGTGTATCAGGGTAGAGATACTTTGAAATCTCTCTTCACATGGGCATCATAGCTGCTAATTATAACTAGAAATGCCTTGTTGATAATGTTCATTATTTATGACATGTAAGGAAACTTACTTTGGTCAGTGTGAGTTCAATATGAATAAAGTGGGAATATTAGTGAGTCACTGGAATATTCATTTCAGTTTCAAGAACACTTCTTCAGATAACCATGCTACACCTCTCCAAATTTAAATCATCCCCCTGCTTTCAGTCCTAGAATGTGAGTGATGGAGACCACATTCACTGCTCCTATGACCAAGCGAGCTCAGTACTCTCAAAACAGGGTGGCATAGCCAATATCACCCTGGCAACTGAGAAGGGAAAAGAACACTTTGTACCACAAAGGAAAGAAGCAAAAGTCTTGATTACAGAGTAAAAGCAGTTCTCTTAAAGAGCAAGCAGTTCTCTGCCTGCTCAATTGACTAAGTTATACTGAAAGTGAAAGTCACTCAGTTGTGTCTGACTCTTTGTGACTCCTTTGTAGATCAGTTGGTAAAGAATCTACCTGCAGTTCAGGAGACCTGGGTTTGATCCCTGGGTCGGGAAGATCCCCTGGAGAAGGAAATGGTAACCCACCCCAGTAGCCTTGCCTGGAAAATCTCATGGACACAGGAACCTGGTGGGCTGCAGTCCATGGGGTCGCAAAGAGTCAGGAATGACTGAGCAACTAACGCTTACTTACACTTACTTTGTGACTCCATGGACTGTATAGTCCATGGGAATTGTCTAGGCCAGAATACCAAAGCAGGTAGTCTTTCCCTCTCCAGGGGATCTTCCCAACCCAGGGATCAAATCCAGGACTTCCACGTTGCAGGTAGGCACTTTTACCACCTGAGCCACAAGGGAAGCCCATAATTTTACACAAAAGCATAGAAGAACACTCATGAATTGAAGAACCTAAGCCTAGTGAACTGAGTGATTCACTGCCAAGACCAGTAAGAGAAATTTATTATCTTCCTGTTGCATATACACCATCAGTAGCAAAGGATGAAGCCTTCATTTAAAATTTGAGTTTTGGTCTTTATTTTCACCAATCTTTTCAGGCTCCCAAAACTCTCAATACTTTTTAAGAAGTTCTTTGCAACTCTGGACACTTGCTCCTTCCCTCCCACTTGGAACAGGAAGAGGAAATTGAAGTTAAAAATATTCAAAATCCCAGAAATAATTTTGTTTTTTGTTTACTTTATTTCCTTTTAGTTAAAACTATATTTTATACTACAATTATTAAAGCCCTGCTCATAATATAGTATAAGTAAGTAAGTAAGTAAAGTCACTCAGTTGTGTCCGACTCTTTGCGACCCCATGGACTGTAGCCTACCAGGCTCCTCCCTCCATGGGATTCTCCAGGCAAGAGTACTGGAGTGGGTTGCCATTTCCTTCTCCAACATAGTATAAGCCTCCAGATATTAGGACTCATTGCCCATATTTAGTTTCGAGGGGAGTTTGTGCTTGGCCTTCTTTAATCAACAGGTCAGGTTTATTTGAAACTATCAAAATTCATTTCAATTGTTTTCTGGCAAGTTCAATACATTCCCCTAGAAAGAGGTTTGTATAATAATATCCAAGGAATTCCTTGGAGGTCCAGAGGTTAAGACTGTGCTTTCAGTGCTATGGACAAGGATTCAACCCCTGGTCAGGGAACTGAAATCCCACAATCTGGGCAGCATAGCCTATATATATAGCCTATATATATATATATATCCATAAAGAAAAAAATAAGAGTTTCAAATAAGCCTCAAAAAAATGATTACAAATACAGAACTGATAAAATTGGCTTTCATGGAGTTCTGTTTATATTCTGACCTTCACAGAAATTAAACTTTGGGGTTTTTTCTGTTAATCTTTTGGTTGCCACC
>SJYH01007145.1:64557-98970 GCA_006408735.1 Sylvicapra grimmia
AGGGCTTAAACACTGATAGCAAAAAAATAATAATACTGTGTTATTCCAATGCAAATCATATTTCATATGTTAGAACAATATGGGCACTTATCAGAAATAAAATAACCTTCAATTAGATTGAAATAGAAACAGGTGTGTGCAATACCTTCTGACTGAATGCTAACACAAAATAAGTCCCTAGTGGCTTAAAAGGCTTAAAGAATAAGCACTACAAAAATAAACAGCATTACTGGGATATAATTCAGTCTCCAATTTTACTTCTAATTCTTTGTTCAACCCACGCACCTATTGTCTACTCTGCACAGGTTATTGACATCTACATCATTATTATAATCAATAACAGGAAGAAAAAACAGCGCTCTTAGTCTCACGTAGCGACACTTTTCATATCTTCTGTAGTATCGCAAATGAGATAAATCACAGTACAGACCATAAGGGACTTTGGAGAACAAATTCCATTAAATAAGTGTAATTTACATATAAATGGAAATATTTTTGTGGAAAGAGCTGAAAGGCCTTTTTGCTAAACTCTTCTTCCCCCTTAGGAATACAAATTAAAATAGAAAAAAAAATGTTCTCTAATTTTCCCTCTCTATGATTTAAGTACATATTGCTACTAAAGATGGCAAATCAGATGTTTTCCCCTTCTCATTTGAAGGGGAAGTGATGGGCTTCTTGGAAAGCAGAATTGCAAGGTGAGTGAGAGCTGTATGTACCAGAGTCCTTCCCATGTCAAAGCCCACCAAATCAGTTTCACTAAATGGCATGTGGTCTTTGTAGGACAACAAACAAAACAATAATAGTAAGACAGAAACTGAAACTTTTAACAGGGACTGAGTCAATGGCATTGCACGGTTTACTCACATTCTTCTCCTAGTTGATTACAATACATCATTTCAAGGAGTAGCCTTGGGCTTGTTGAGAGCATTTTCTCTTTCTCTACCCCTCCAACCCTCTTGAGATACAGGGACATGAAATGTTCTCATGTGAATTATCTCATATCATATTTCATATGGTTTGGACTATACTATTCGGAGAAGGCACTGGCAACCCACTCCAGTACTCTTGCCTGGAAAATCCCATGGACAGAGGAGCCTGGTGGGCTGCAGTCCATGGGGTCGCTAAGAGTTGGACACGAATGAGCGACTTCACTTTCACTCTTCACTTTCATGCATTGGAGAAGGAAATGGCAACCCACTCCAGTGTTCTTGCCTGGAGAATCCCAGGGACGGGGGAGCCTGGTGGGCTGCAGTCTATGGGGTCGCACAGAGTCGGACACGACTGAAGCGACTTAGCAGTAGCAGCAGCATACTATTCTGAAGCTTTAACGTATCCTAAAGAGATCTTTACATGGTACTGTCAAATCTGTCCCAAATTATCATATCTGCATCTGTCCCAGTGCGGGGTCCCTGGCAAACAGACTCTGAAAGCTTCCCTGGGAAGGACCTGCAGCACCAAGGGCTGTGGAGGAGAAAGTGGGGAGGACGCAGCAGAGGGAGGGACAGACTGCTCTGCAGCCGCACAAAAGCCTGCAGGGCTCCCACTGGGAGCTCCGGGGCTAGGAGGGCACAGTCTCAAACAGAGGCCTGGAGTCAAGCCTTTACATTCATTCCCTCTTGGACTGGTCATTCGTTTCAAGCTGATTGAGGAAGTGCCTGGGGGGACTTGGGTGGGGCTGCTCTCCCCAGCCGAGGGCAGTGCCCTGGGAAGGATTCACTGAGTGTTCAGGGAAGCTTCTGGAAATGTTTCACCCCTGAGGGGAGGAGATGCAGGTTGTGCTCCACAGCATCCCCTGCAGTGCAACAGTTTATAGGCTTCATCTCCCTGGCTCCCAGCAAAGCAGCCAGTCATGATATGCCAAGTTTCCACTTGGTGGATGCCAAGATCACTGCTTATCCTCTTTCACCACTTCTACAAGCTGCTGACAAAGGCAAGGGGCATGTTTTGTCAATTACTTATCAAGTGCTGTTTTAAATGTTGTCCATTTAGTATGGTAATCTTGCTACAGTTGTCATGCCTGAGGTGTAACTAACACATACTAGCAAATTGTTTTTGTAATCTTATATTTTTAATACAATTTAAAATGCTAACCCAGTGTTTCTTAACAGTGACACTTGATATTTTGGACCAGATGATTCTTTGCAAGGGGACAACATGCTACTGGTCTCTACTGACTAGAACCCAGTAGCATTTTCCCCACAGGTGTGATAGCCAAAATGTCTCCAGATTTTACCAGATGCCCCCTGGGGCCAAGTTGCCCACTGTAAGAACCCCTGCATCAGCCTCAAATGCCCATATGCTAGTGACAGCACATGGGTTTGAAATAATCAAATGAGAGCATCCTCCCCATTCTGCTACCGAGGCAAAGACTCCTCTCTGGAGAGCTATACCCAAGATTGGTGAATTTTTCCTCTTCTACAGAGAGTCACTGAGGCATGAGGTTTAAAAAATAAGCCCTTGCCAAATGATTTGCTCTGCAGGTGGGCGGTGTGGTCCCGTTTGGTCTTTGCCACCTCTCCCCTCCCCCAGTACTGGTCTGTTGGCCTCCTCTGTCTTCAGGCCTCTTCTGGGGCAGGAATGAACTGAGAAGTAGGGTGCCTGATCTTGTGCTTCTTGAAGCAGCAAAACAGAAAGCTCTCCTGAGGGCACCACCCTCTCCAGAGAAAATCCTCCAGTGCTATCAGGGAGGAAAGGGTTAAGTTAGCAAGGTTGGGAAAGACACTAGGAATCTAAAGGAGGGAGAACACATTCAGTCTGGCTCAATTTTTTCAACATTTATTGAGAACTTAAGTCGGCATGAACCAATCTGGATACTGGATGGAAATGTAGGATGTGGCCTCTGTGCTCCAGGTTTCAGGGCTTTCATCAAAGTGCTCACACTACTGTGACGCCAGCAGAGCCTCATCTGAGAGATATCAGCGTGTCAGATTCTGTCCGCAGTCCTGCAGATTCTGCCATACCAGCTCAGACTCAGACAAATCAAGACAATTAAAAGTCGGACATAACAAGCGAAAATAGCCATGGATTTAGCCATGCCAATAAATACGACTGCCAAAGAAAGACACTTCAATCGGCTGCCACATTTAGAGAATCATCCCCAGAAGTCAATTTACAATCCAGTGACTAGCAGACATACTCAGGTCACAAACTTGGGTGTGCAAAAGATGACTTGACTTTCCTACAGCTCACCTGAACTTCTCCTTAGTTCCATATTTTTCCCAGTATGAGTCCTAAAATAACTAAGCTGATTTGGAATTACCAGTCCTAATCACAAATTTGTTTTTAGGAATAGTCTCAGTGAAATTCAGTATTTTCTGCTCTCACTTATACAGAATGCCCTTAACTCCAGGGCAAATGATTAGTCCCTGACATCTGCTGAGACATGGTGACTTTTGGTCCCTGGATGGTATCATCTCTTTCTTGGCACGGCCTGGGCTGTCCATATCTCCGTGGGTGTCTGTCACAGAACTCTTTGCTGTTCTGACCTTTAAATCCCTGAATCCACCCTCTCTCTGACACAGGCAAGGTCCCCTCAAGATTGTGGGCCTCTCTCAGCCGTGCAGGAGGGCGCTTGCTCTGGGCGGGGCTCTCTCTGAGGCTGCCTCAGCCTGGTCTGCAGTCCGAGCAGCTCCACCTGTCCACCTCCACTCTCTTTCTGAAGTCCTGGTGGCAAGGAGCTCAGGGTGGGACTGACCATCTCTCAGATCTCCAGGTAGAAAACAAGACAAAAGTTATTCTTCTACTCTGGGTTTCCCAAAGCTAGCATAGAGAGTTCTATCAAACACTGCCCCCAATCCCTCACCCACCCACCCAGTCAAGCTGGAGTCTAGCAGCCCTTACTAAGCTTTGACTCTCGTTCCCTCTCCGATTCTGCCTTTCCCATCAGAGGCTTTTTTGTTTGTTTTGCTTTTGGCCGTGCTGGGTCTTCACTGTAGTGTGCAGGCTTCTGATTGCAGAGGCTTCTCTTGTTTTGGAGCATGGGTTCTAGGAGTGTAGGCTTCAGTAGTTGCAGCTCTCAAGCTTAGTTACTCCACTGTATGTGGGATCTTCCCAGAGCAGGGATTGAACCAGTGTCCCCTGCACTGGCAGGTGGATTCTTAACTATTGGAGCACCAGGGAAGTCCCCAGAGACATTCACTCGGATTATGCTCAGTCAGTAAATTTTTTTTTTTCTAAATATGTTTATCCCATACTGAGGCTATAACATTTTTGAGAAAATGCAAGTTCAGTTCAGTTCAGTTCAGTCATTCAGTCGTGTCCGACTCTGCGACCCCATGAATCGTAGCACTCCAGGCCTCCCTGTCCATCACCAACTCCCGGAGTTCACTCAGACTCACATCCATCGAGTCAGTGATGCCATCCAGCCATCTCGTCCTCGGTCGTCCCCTTCTCCTCCTGCCCCCAATCCCTCCCAGCATCAGAGTCTTTTCCAATGAGTCAACTCTTGGCATGAGGTGGCCAAAGTACTGGAGTTTCAGCTTTAGCATCATTCCTTCCAAAGAAATCCCAGGGTTGATCTCCTTCAGAATGGACTGGTTGGATCTCCTTGCAGTCCAAGGGACTCTCAAGAGTCTTCTCCAACACCACAGTTCAAAAGCATCAATTCTTCGGCACTCAGCCTTCTTCACAGTCCAACTCTCACATCCATACATGACCACAGGAAAAACCATAGCCTTGACTAGACGGACCTTAGTCAGCAAAGTAATGTCTCTGCTTTTGAAAATACTAACTAGGTTGGTCATAACTTTTCTTCCAAGGAGTAAGCGTCTTCTAATTTCATGGCTGCAGTCATCATCTGCAGTGATTTTGGAGCCCCAAAAAATAAAGTCTGCCACTGTTTCCACTGTTTCCCCATCTATTTCCCATGAAGTGATGGGACCAGATGCCATGATCTTCGTCTTCTGAATGTTGAGCTTTAAGCCAACTTTTTCGTTGTCTTCTTTCACTTTCATCAAGAGGCTTTTTAGCTCCTCTTCACTTTCTGCCATAAGGGTGGTGTCATCTGCATATCTGAGGTTATTGATATTTCTCCCGGCAATCTTGATTCCAGCTAGTTAGGTGTCATGAATAAATGAGAACTTAGAATGGCAAAATATATTTATTAATAAATGTTTAAGTACATCTGTTTGCGAAAAACTGATATATCATTTTCCTAACAAAGAGCAATCTACCTCAGGGACCAGAGATGTTGAAGACTGATTTAGGGAAAGAGAACCGTTCTAAATATTTTAAAACCAGGAATGACTCATCAGAGAAGGCCTCTGATAGAAAGGAAGCCAGTCATAGGGAACAGATTGTCTTCAGTCCTCACTTAGGGCATGCCCATTCCTGTAAAGGGGGTCCTGCCCACTGAACTCTGTGAACAATTTTTAAAAACAGATGTACAAAAATTGACAGAAATTTGACAACCTAATGATTGACAACAAACATATTTTAAATTCAATAAAAGTAAAATAGAAACAGAAAAAACACTTTGTTTTGATGTGATATTCTAAAGCAACCAACTCTGAAAGCCATTTACTAACAAGAGACAAGTAAAAGGTAATTATCTAAAGGAAAACAGATGCAAGCCCCTTTACAATGACACTCCCCATTTTCCCTAGTGTATTCATTACCCTTCCTGAGCAAAATATCAGACACTTGGTCCATGGGAAAATTTGTTCTCCATAACCCCGGTTCACAGATTGTGATTCCCCACCCTCTGAGTTGGGGTAGAGATAGAACATTGGAGATAGTTGTTTTGAACCAGCTCTGCTTTATATCATTTTAGTTTTGTAACGGTGAAGGGTTTTGTTCCCTGTGCCATTAAAGTGGTCATTTAGCTGAAAGGCTCGTGGCCACAAGGACTAATGGGGTCTTCTATTTTCAAAAATATTGAACAATAAGAGGATGTGGATGTTGAAAGTTTCAAAAAAGACTCAAAAAAGTCTTAAAAAAGACTTTTTAAGACTGGTCATAATTAGAAATTATAGTGAGTGAATTTTCCTGTGTTTAGACAAACCTCTTTAAAATAATATTCATAAACCAGTAAATATTTGAATAAACATTTAAAATATATCCTACCCATGTTTTTCAATTTAAAAAACAAGTTTATTATGCTCAGTTATAAAATAATTTTCACATAATTTTAAAACTCAATTTAGGCATTATAGCCTATTATAATTTTGAAAATTATATTTTAAAACTGGATATGTCTGTCAACTGAAAAACTCCACAACTTAAAAGTTGAAGATTATGTTTTATTTAGCAGACCTTCTGAGGTCTTCAAGTCCAGGAGACATCCTCTCAGATAGTTCTAAGGGACTGCTTCCAAGAGGTAAGGGAGGAACCGGGATATATAGTTTTTGCAACAAAGACCAGGGTAGTCAGAACATAAAAAAAAAAATCACTGTTAATTAAAGAAAACTTCCCAGGTGGCTCAGACAGTAGAGAATCTGCCCACAGTGCAGGAGACCTGGGTTCAATCCTGGGGTCGGCAATATCCCCTGGAGAAGACAATGGCAACCCACTCCAGCATTCTTGCCTGGAGCATTCCATAGGCAGAGGAGTCTGACAGGCTATAGTCTGTGGAGAAGCAGAGTTGGACATGACTGAGCAACTAACACACGCCAATGTCCTAAGTTAATGTATTTAGTGCTTTTTTATGTGTGAAAAGATGCAGAAGTTTGGACTCATTGAAATCATTCATTTGATACGCATCTCAGCTCTCTGGGGCACGTATCCTGTGCTTTCTCATCCTGCATCCCCTCGGGGCGCACCACTGGGAGTGGCTGCAGTGGTTGACTGCTTGACGGCAGGCATCTTGTTTCCACCCTGAGTCTCCTCAGGGCTCACCATCAGGGGTGATGGCTTGATGCCTGCAACATCCTTTGTTTACTGATATAGCAGCCAGTGTTTCTCATTCACAGGTCCTTGAAGCTCCTTCATTGTATCTACCACTAATAGGTGGCACCGGGAAGTCGAGCAGGTGATCCAGGGCACAGTCATAGGCAAACCGAAGCAATAGGACAGCCACTCAATCAACAAAGCTTAATTTGAAAACTGTAATTTTAAAGGGAATAGGGCTATCGGTTATCATCCCAAAAAAGTAGTGCTAATTTGTTCTTAGGTTTGGTGCTTCTCAAACAGGCCTTCTTAGAAGGAAATGCAATGCTGTCAAAGTAACAACAGAATCTGGTCTTATCTCCTTTCTCATTTGCAGAAAGTTCAGAGTTCCGTTAACTGATAGCTTTCAGTTATAGCCTGGGATGGCAGCCTTTCCAAGAGCTCTAAAGGACTGTTTTGAAAACCTAAGAGGGAAACCAGGATACTTAGGAGTTTTCGCTGGGAAGAAAAAAAGTAATTGAACATCAAGAGATTACTGTTAATCACAAAAATTAGTCATTTCAAATTAATGATTTTAGTGCTTTTCTGCACATGGGGAGATGCAAGAATCTGGGCTTATTGAATCATTCCTTTGATATACATCTTAACTATCTAGAGCCAGTACCAGTTTTTCTACATCCTGAATATCTCAGGGTGCACAATCAGCAGTCCCTACAATGGGCTTTACAGCAGCAGCATCCTTTGTTTACTGAAACAGCAGACAGAATACAATCTTTGACCTCAGTACTTTCAAATAAGCTGCAGACAGTAGACGAGTCAGAAATCCTCAAGCTTTGTGTATATGATCCATATTTAAATTAGATTAGCTATCTCATCCCATCAAGAAGATAAATATTCAGTTCTGGAACTGGGAGGCCAGCTTATAGTCCTGACTTACACCCACAGGATATAAGTCCTTCGCCGTTTCCATGAAGTAAGGCTCCTGGAGTACCTGGACCAGTTGGCCACATGCTGCTGTAGCTGGGTCTCCTGCACTTACTGAAACCTCCCCTGTGACTTCCTCCATCCCACAAATTGGCCAACACAAGCTTGAAGGAACCCTTACTATCAAATGAGTCTTTGAGATGAGACTACGTCAAGAACTCCCAGGCAGTGGGTAGGGAGGACTGGGGCAAAATGAGGCCAGGCAAAGTGTGGCAAGGGTAAAGTGAGGCATAAGAATTGGCCAGAGTCAGCTAAGACCCCATCCGGCAGGCAGCCCTGCCAGGTTTCTGGATCCTAGAAATGAGGGGGGCAGAGTGAGCACGGATGATGGTCCACAGAGTGTCTGCCTGCTGTAGCACCCAAAGATCATAGGCCCTGATGAGGGCTTCTTCCAGAGGGAAATGATGGTGCAGTATCCATTGAGGGTTGGTTCCACAACCCCAGTCCACACCAAAACAGGCGTCTATAACAGTTCCTGTATCCAATGGCCTGATATAGTCAGCCCTCCCATTTGGGAGCCAGAATGTCAAGGTAGAAGTAGAACTGTATATTGGACTTTTGGTGCAGACACACCCAGGTTCCAGCCCATGGTTGTAATTCACCAGTTGAGTAACTTGTGAAATTTATGTGTCAGAGCCTCCATTTCCTTGTGTAAATGGTAATAGCAAACCAATTTTGCAAACTTCCTATCGCTCTTGTCTAGTCGTTAAGTCATATCTGACTCTTTATCCCATGGGCTGTAACTCACCAGCTCCCCTGTTCATAGAATTTCCTAGGCAAGAATACTGGAGGGGGTTGTCATTTCCTTCTCCAGGGGATCTTCCCGACCCAGGGATCAAATTCTCTTGCATCTCCCGCCTTGGAAAGCAGATTCTTTATCACTGAGCCACCAGGAAATCCCAAACTTCCTATGCTGCTGCTGCTGCTGCTAAGTCAATTCAGTCGTGTCTGACTCTGTGCGACCCCACAGACGGCAGCTCATCAGGCTCCGCCATCCCTGGGAGTCTCCAGGCGAGAACACTGGAGTGGGTTGCCATTTCCTTCTCCAATGCATGAAAGTGAAAAGTGAAAGTGAAGTCACTCAGTCATGTCCGACTCTTAGCGACCCCATGGACTGCAGCCTACCAGGCTCCTTCATCCCTGGGAGTTTCCAGGCAAGAGTACTGGAGTGGGGTGCCATTGCCTTCTCTGAAACTTCCTATACGGATACATAAAGTAAGCATGTAAATGGCTATCATAGTAAGCACTCAATATATATTATTTGTTGCCATTATTGTAGTCATTCTTCTGTTTTCTTTCCATCTTCTCCTTTTCACTTTCTAGCATTTAAAAGGACACTTCCCCTGTTTTCCCATTTAAACCTTATTTCCTTCATGTCCCTAAGGGCACTCAGTCTCAGCTCTAGGCAGGAGTCTGTGACTTACAGAATCTGAGGGGCACCTGAGGGTTAACTGAGGACAGAGCAAGGGGACCTCTTCTTGGGTTATGCAAAGGAAGTGACATCATCACTTCCTGAATCACAAAAAAACCTAAAAACATCATCTCAGGAAAAATTTTTAAAATGTTTCACTGTAATCTTGGTACACTGTTGTTCATACATTCATGGAATGCATAGACAAATTTACCAAATTTGGTCATAGATTAAAAAAAATGTCATTCATGAATATTTTAAAATATTATGGAAATATCTACTAATCTTGATGCTTTTTTGAAATGAAGTTCTGCTGCTTTTTGTGTGAACTAACTCATGAGTAATTAAATGGTTCAAGTTTTCCAGTTTGCACACCAAGGGGCCCTTAGCAATTAGTGAGGGAACTAATGAGCCTTGACTTTCTCAATTGTAAGAATCTAAATGTGTTTCATTCTAGAACTAGAATGTTATTTCATTTTATGAGTAATACATCCAAATTAATTAATCCAAATCTGGAGTTGGTATATAAATACCCAGGAAGAGAGATTTATATATTGATATAAAAACACAAATATTTGAAATGAAAATGTGGAACTTGGCCATCAGTTAATGAAAGCCTTCAATGTGCTGACATCTGACAGCTGTCTGGCAAGTTTACAGTCAAAACTGGAATGGAGAACAAAGGATGTAAAAGGACAAAACTCTTTAGGAAAATATATTACCAAACATCACTTACATGGTGGGATAGGTGTCCTGAGCAGAACTGACTGAGAGAATACTAGAGCCTGAGGACACAGTGTCTGTGGACATACTGGCCTCCTGAGCAATTCATGTGGATTATCAAACATGAATAGACCTTGAAGTATGCAAGTGTTAGCAGCTGGGTCGTGTCCGACTCTTTGTGACCCTATGGACCGTAGCCCAACAGGCTCCTCTGTCCATGGGATTCTCTAGGCAAGCATACTGGAATGGTTTGCAATTTTCTTCTCCAGGGGATCTTCCTCACCCAGGGATTGAACCTGGGTCTTCTGCATTGCAGGCAGATTCTTTACCGTAAAGTGTAACACAAAATGGCAATGAATTAATGGGCTGGTCATCCTCAGATCACTAAACTCCACAGGCAAATGGAATGGGGAACCAGAGCAGAAGAACCAGAGCAATCTGTATCAATCACTTCACTGAAATGGATTTAAAACAAGGGGAAAGAAGAAATTCTGCAATTTTTCCTTCACTCATTCATTCCTTTAATCAACATGCATTTTTAGAACACATCTGATGTTCAGAGTGTGGCAGCAACCACCTAATGTTTACATGTCCTCTTTTGTCTCTATTTTTGTCACTCATATCCTTCTTCCAGAAAGCAAATTCCATTTTGCTGAATTACTTCTCTCTTCAAATCTTTAGCAGTATAGCCAATTTCAATTCTTCCTTGAACAGAAAAGCACCAAACATAGAGATATATGAACCAGAAAAATGGACTGTAGCCTTGTTTATAAGGGCAAAACATAAAACAAAAGGAATATTCATCAGTGAGAGAAAGATCGACTATACTGTGGTATATCTATGACATGAAAGACTAGGCAGCTTTTTAAAAGAATGATTTCAATCCATGCCAATGAACTTGAAGGAACCTCTACAAGTTGCTGTTGACTCACCAAAGTAACAGGAGAGATGTATACATAATGAATTCTACTTTTGTAAAACAATGACTTAAAAACTGCCCTATAAGGTGCATTTATATATGATTACATGCACTGGTAGGGAGATGGGGAGATACACACATGGAAGGTAAAACTGACAAAATGGAGAGAGGACCTAAAAAATAAAAAAATTCAAGATGCTGCATTCAAAAACAGCATGTTTCATACATAATTAAAAAAAAAATTTAAGGTATGTGGTGTATAGGCATAAAATGTTAATGGTAGTTAACTCAGGGTGACATAATTTTAGATAGCTTTTGTTTTCTTCCTTACACTTTGAACTTCTTCAACTTTACAATATTTGAAAATCTGTCAGTATTACAAAAAAACAGTATTTACATGTTATAATAAATCACCAGGACACAGATTCCTCACACTAGAGTTATTTTTTAAAAACTCCTGAATACTGGGTTGTTTTCCATATTTTCTTTTTTATTATTTTATTGAAGTATATTTGATTTATAATATTATATGTTATAGGTCTACAACATAGTAATTAACAATTTTTAAAGGTTATACTATATTTACATTTATTATAAAATATTGGTTATATTCACTGTGCTGTACAATGTATCTTTCTAGTTGGTACCTCTTATCCCTTACTCCTATATTTCCCCTTCCCTTTCTCTATTGGTGACCACTAGTTTGTTCTCTATATCTGTGAGTCTGCTTATTTTCTGTTTTATTTACAAGCTTGCTGTATTTTTTAGACTCCATATTATATATGCTATTGTACAGTATTTGTTTTTCTCTGTCTGACATTTCACTTAGTGTAATGAAGGAAATGGCAACCCACTCCAGTGCTCTTGCCTGGAGAATCCCAGGGATCGGGGAGCCTGGTGGGCTGCCGTCTATGGGCTCGCACAGAGTCGGACACGACTGAAGTGACTTAGTAGTAGTAGTAGTAGTAATGTCCTCCAAGTCCATGTATGTTGCTACAAATGGCAAAATTTCATTATTTTTTTACATAGCTGAGAATTATTTTATTGTTTATATATGTTGTTGTTGTTCAGTCATTAAGTCATGTCCAACTCTTTGCAACCCCACGAACTCCAGCATGCCAGGCTTCCCTGTCCTTCACTATCTCCCAGGGTTTGCTCAAACTCATGTCCATTGAGTCAGTAATGCCATCCAACCATCTCATCCTCTGTTGCTCCCTTTTCCTCTTGCCTTCAGTCTTTCAAAGTATCAGGGTCTTTTCCAATGAGTTGGCTCTTTGCATCAGATGGCCAAATTATTGGAGCTTTAGCTTCAGAATCAGTCTTTCCAATTAATACTCAGGGTTGAAGGACTGACTGGTTTGATCTTCTTGATGCCCAAGGGACTCTCAAGATTCTTTTTCAACACTACAATTCGAAAGCAGCATTTCTTCAGTGCTCAGCCTTCTTTATGGTTCAACTCTCACATCCATACATGACTTCTAGAAAAACCATAGTTTTGACTATGCAGACCTTCATTGGCAAAGTGATGTCTCTGCTTTTCAATATGCTGTCTAGGTTTGTCATAGCTTTTCTTCCAAGGAGGAAGCGTGGCTTGCAATCACCATCCATAGTGATTTTGGAGCCCAAGAAAAGAAAACCTTTCACTGTTTCTACTTTTTCCTAATCTATTTGCCATGGAGTGATGGGACCCAATGCCATGATCTTAATTTATTGAATGTTGACTTTTAAGCCAGCTTTTTTACTCTCTTCTTTCACCCTCATCAAGAGGTTCTTTGGCTCCTCTTCACTTTCCGTCATTAGAGTGGAATCATATGCATACATGAGGTTGTTGGTATTTCTTCCAGAAAGCTTGATTCCAGCTTGTGATTCATCCAGCTCAGCATTTTGCATTATGTACTCTGCATATAAATTAAATAAGCAGGGTGACAATATACAGCTTCTATGTACTCCGTTCCCAATTTTGAACCAGTCCATTGTTCCACGTCTGGTTCTAACTGTTGTTTCTTGACCTGCATACAGGTAAGGTGGTCTGGTATTCCCATCTCTTTAAGAATTTTCCACAATTTATGGTGATCCACACAGTCAAATGCATGTATCATATCTTTTTTTTATCCATTCATCTGTTGATGGACACTAAATTTGCTATCATATTTTGGCAATTGTAAATAATACTGCTATGAATATTGGGGTGCATATATCCTTTCTAATTAGCGTTTTTATTTTTTTCAAATATACGCCTTTTGGATATATGTACTTCCCATACTTTGCACAAGAAGATGTGAGCTGATGATACTAATGCTGATTTTCCAGTGTAAGCCATGTGACTACAATATTACACTACATCCTATACATCTATACATCCTATTCCAGCTTCATTTTATCATTTGTTTGGATTTAATTCTATTATGGAAACCAACATATTCATTAGAGCTAATGTGAATCTTATCCACAAGCTCGGAAAGGATCATGTAATTGCTTTCCAGGACCTAACTGCTCCTAAGTGATCATTCTTGCAAAACAGTTCTGATATCTCTCTCTCCTACCCCTTACCCAGCATATAACAGAACAATGTAATGATGATATTCCTCTTATTGCTCTATGCATCTTGAGGATTTCAGCTAAGTTTGCACAGTCCAGCAATCATAAATTGACCAGGACCTGATTAACTATGCAGAACAAGGTGGTAGAAAAGTTCCATTTATTTTGTCCTAACAGAAAGAACCAAGCAAAATGATTACAAAAAATTTTCACAAATGTTAAAAATGAATTTTAGCTTTTCAAAAGCATTATATATGACTGAAAGTGAGAGTGTTAGTCACTCAATCATGTCCAGCACTTTGCAATCCAATGGACTGTTGCCCACCAGGCTCCTCTGTCCATGGGATACTCCAGGTAAGAATACTGGAGTGGATTTCCATCCCCTCCTCCAGGGGATCTTCCCAAACCAGGGACCAAACCCTGGTCTCCTGCATTACAGACACACTCCTTACCATCTGAGCCACCTACATGCTTGACTACAATGAGTCAAGCATTTACAAATTCACTCAGACTCTTTATACTGAGTGTAAACCAAGTAAACTAACTCTAAATGGGTGAGGCTCCCAAAGGTGAGATTTGTAATGATAATGAATACCCTGCAGTGGCACCAGAAACAGAAGAGTTTATCCATCAGACATGACTGTCCCTCCTCCAAGAGCAAGCAGCACTGCAAAAGACACAGGCCAGGTGGCCTGCATGGTGGTCCAACTCATGAACATTCATGAATTAATTAGGTTCTAGTTTTTGCATATATCATCCCTTGACTTTAACACATTTGTTGAGTGTTTAACTGTGTTCTAATTATTGGCAACTAAGCAACAACAAAAAGTTTTAATAGATAAGGAAACTGAAGCAGACAGATTTTACAACGTATTTAAGCAAAACAACTGACAAAGTAAATCAAAATTTCTTATCTGTGGAACTTTTTCAGAACTTTCTAAAGGCAGGGGCATTTTTTATTCATTTCTGCATGTCTAGTGCGTGGGACACTTGAGCCAACACGTGAGAAGCTTTTAGTAAAATATCTGTTGGATAGATCGATGACTCCATCCACTAGAGTACTGTCCTTTACATTCTATTAAAAAAATGAAGGAAAGTTATTAACATGGGATATCCAGAGCCTGCAGAAAGAAACACAACATGGATTAAACCAATTATTTTTAATTCCAAATGTTTTAAATGCAAACATTTCCCAATGATTAGAAGACAGTGTTGTAAAAAATGTAATTACACATTCCTTTTGATGAGTCCTTTCATTTGCCCTTCTTGTACACATAATTTTATAATAATTGTCATAATGGAAAACTGTAGGGAGTCCCATGGCAACAGGGCTTCTGCTTTGTCAAGAAGAGAAACACAGTTTCTATCATTTTGTGATTTACTTTACTGATGAAGCAAGGAAGAGGAACTACAGGAAGAGATAAAACGGAAAACAAGGAAAATCATTATCTCAGTGAATCATCAATATTTTCTAGGTGGCTGCATCCATGGAGTTAATAAATTGGTAGGCAGGTCTGATGTATCTCCTATTCTCCTGCTGCCTCCCACAGTTTATTCACTGTCTTCCCTATCCTCTCAGCAAACAGGGAGAGCCCAGCCCTAGCAGCTTCCAGAGCCACCCACAACAGGAATGCATCAGTAAGCACCCACAGTATCCTTTGGCTTCTCTCTCTGAGCTCCCTGATTCCCTTCCTGTCTTCTGATCACTGCTCCCCTGCCCATCCCTCTCAGTGCCATCATCCTCCAAGGTTCCATCACAGTTCTTTGCATCCAGGCACCCTAGCACAGCGTCCCCTTGATGCCACAACATCAATACTTCTGCTTTCGCAAATCTGGATTTTCAGCCCCAACTCTCAAGGGCCCACAGCTGGCATTTCTGCCTTTGTGCTTGCCATATTTCAAAAGGGAAGTTATATCATAGGTCAAACACTGCAGAAAGGTGAACAAAGGGAAGAAATAAGGCTTTGGGATCTAGGAGATCACTGATGATGTGCAAGAGAGCATTTATATGAAATGCCAAGAGAAGCCATATTAGGTAGCTATGTATTGTCCACCCAGCCAAAAACAACTTCCTTAATTTCTAATCTCTTCATATTTGATGTTACTCCTGTTATCCAATCTTTAAATTCCTACTTCTCATTAATTCAAAATCTCAGTCACTCTCATGCTTTCCTTCCGATCTTTATTATACTGTTGTTAGCTATGCTTCATCCATTTATGGAGGTTCATGTTTTACCCTCTCTGATAGTGTTTCAGATTCTTCTGACTTACTGAGTTCAGTGGATCAGACTGAACCATTGCACTTTGATATGCATGTGTGATCAGTCACTCAGTCATGTCTGACTGTTTGCAACTCTGTGGACTGTAACCCACAAGGTTCCTCTGTCCATGGAATTTTCCAGGCAAGAATCCTGGAGTGGGTTGCCATTTCCTTCTCCAGGGGATCTTCCTGACCCGGGATTAAACTCACATCTCCTGCATTGGCAGGTGGATTCTTTACCACCACACCACCCTCGGAAGCTTATATCTTGATATACCCTAGTCTATTCTCCTTTTCTTGTGAAGTGAACTTAATTCAATTTTGTCATCTGCAGTTCTTAGAAGAGACCATATTTGTAGGTAATACTACAATTTGTATTTAATATGGGTAAGAATTAGCTTCTGCCCCACAACCTCTCCACTGAGTAAGACTCAGAACAAATTCTGTCACATAAATATATTTACTATACAAATATTCATTAGCAAGTAGGCAAACAAATATTCATATAACCTGTTTGCAAGCTCCATAAATTCTAGTTCTTTATGTTTTTATTCCTCCAATTACCATCGTACATTTAATGTCTAATTAAGGCAAAATGATATCTACCTCAGTGGCAGGATTCTGTTTCCATTACAGTTGACATCAGGAAACCAGAATCCTTTGACTCAAATGCTGGACCTAGACAATTAAGGATTAAATTTTGAATGTCATGCTTTCAAGCCTTGCTCTATATCCTACTCATGCAAGAGCAGAAGGACAGTCTTTAGGTTATGGTAACCAATCTACACAATTTGGGTACCTTTAATTTCACTAGTGAGAACTCATTTCAGACACTTAAAAATTTTATTAAGCAAAGGATCTGATGTCAATTGATTTTGTTCTTTTAACACTTACACAGCACTTACTCTGTGGCATATAGTACTCTAAAAACTATATCTGTGTTAACTCATTTAATCCTCTTGGTAGTCTACAACGTAGTCACTAGTATATTCCCAGTTTACAGGCTCAGAAATTGAAGTGCAGGTAATTTTAAATTCCTGAGATATTATAACTGGTAAATAACAGAACCAAGACTCCAATGGGGGCTGTCTGATTCCAGGGTTCACAGTCTCCCTAAGTCCTCTGCCCCTCTGGATAACAGAAGCATTTAGAATAATGTTATCTCTGAGATACAGGCTTCCTGATTAGAAATGCTAGCTGATCTAGGGAATATACTAGAATGACTTGGGTTGTGGGTTAACCTGACTAATAATGACAGCCATTATGACCCACTGTCTATATCAAAGTATTTTAAAGTGAATAACTAACACTGCTGCTGCTGCTGCTAAGTTGCTTCAATCGTGTCCAACTCTGTGCAAACCCATAGACGGCAGCCCAACAGGCTCCCCTGTCCCTGAGATTCTCCAGGCAAGAACATTGGAGTGGGTTGCCATTTCCTTCTCCAATGCAGGAAAGTGAAAAGTGAAAGTGAAGTCGCTCAGTCGTGTCAAACTCCCAGCGACCCCATGGACTGCAGCCCATCAGGCTCCTCTGTCCATGGGATTTTCCAGGCAAGAGTACTGGAGTGGGGTACTTTATTAGTGTGTTAGTAAAGAAAGGAGGTTTTTATAAGAGCTTATTTACCAAAGCCTACTTATTGAGGTTTGTAGATCTTTTGTCTCCAACTCTATTGCTTATGCCTTGTGCTGGCAACCATTCAAGGTACTTTAGAATGTGTAGAATTATACAATCTATCTATAAAGGGCCTTGGAGCTCAACTCGTCTAACTGCCCTTCTGAGCTTTTTAATTCTCTGTTTACATCATCCTGTCAGATGATTGTGGAGCTTTTGTTTGAATAATGCCTTTGCAGGACACGTGCTCTCTTGGGGCAGCCATCTAACTGGTAGACATTTCTGCCTATAAGAAGATTCTTTATGTTAAGCAATATTTGTTTTTTCCCAAACCTCCAATAAATTGACCATGTTTCTATGTGGCCCTTAAGGGATAGAACTTATGAAAACAAGACATGCTCCCTCACAAAATAATAACAAAAAATACAATGTTTCCTGAGGTTGCACACTGCCCTCATGAAGGATGCTGTCACATGAGAAGGGTTCATTGTGATAGGGATAACAGAGCAGCAAGTCCACAAATGCAGGACTCAGAGGAGAGAGTTCGCTTAGGACTGGTGTTCTCAAGGAGGGTTTGGCAGACATGACACCAGAATGGCCAGATTCACAGCAAGCAGGTTGATGGATGAATTGAGCTGGTATTAGGCAATCTGTTATCTAAGCATGGTTCCTTTTATCATGATTCCTGATTCCTGCTTTTGATTGATCATGACTCAAGACCAGCTGTGGAAATATACCAAAGGTGGCTAATTGCTAATTTCTTGCAGTTTGAGGCAGAAGCACAAATCAGCAACCCTTGCAAGATTGTTTCACGCTTCTGAATCTGCCCCCAGAGAGCTGCTGATTTTGAATTGCAAGTTGCTGATTGCTAAGTGATCCATATGGAACAAGGCTGTTATTCATTCCTGAGCAAAGTATGTATAACAAGTTACAGGTTTGTCCAAGTTAGAAAACCTGATGCTACGAGCCTACTCATTAGAAAAGACCCTGATGCTGGGAAAGACTGAAGGCATATGGAGAAGGGGAAGACAGAGGATGAGATGGTTGGATGGCATCACTGACTCAATGGACATGAGTTTGAGCAAGCTTCAGGAATCGGTGATAGACAGGGAAGCCTGGCGTGCTGGAGTCCATGGGGTTGCAAAGAGTTGGACATGACTGAGTGACTGAATAACCACAGAAAACTTCAGTCTTCATACTGATAGTAAGAATAATGGAACGAATATTACTAACAAGAATGCTTGAGCAGTACTTCACAACTGTAAATATTCAGTACTTTTAACCTCAGATTCATACAGCATTTTTGGTATGAATAAAAAAACTCATAGAAGTTGTGATGTTTCTAAAATCAAACATATGTTATATACCAGACATGATACGAGAGGTCAAATACTCAGACATTCAATTTAAACAGTAAATCTAGAACCAAAAATGAACAAATGTTGACACGTATGCACTTAAGATTTATGCATTTTACTATGTAAAAATTGCATCCCAATAAAAATATGCTTTAGTAAGAGTCAGAAAGGGGTGATTGAACCAGTAAAGTAGTAAAGGTGAGTAATAAATGGAAAAAGAAATTAATCTATGAGCATATCCTAGGAGCTCTACCCCTTGGTCATCCAGTTCTGTACATCATCTTATTTATTTTCCACCCCAGATTCAGGGAGCTGCATTTACAGATAATATAAGTCCTAGAGAGGAAATCTGACTTTCTGGGATATCTAAGAAAACAATCCGAGTGTGGATAACTCCAAAATCCATGTTCTGTGTTATTATTTCTTTCCCCAAATTGTGCTAGGGATACTACTGGCAGTACAGGAGATGACTTTTGGTGCACATCTTCTAAGTGTCATGTGTTCAGTTCAGTTCAGTTCAGTCGCTCAGTCGTGTCCGACTCTTTGCGACCCCATGAATTGCAGCACGCCAGGCCTCTCTGTTCATTACCATCTCTCGGAGTTCACTCAGACTCACATCCATCGAGTCAGTGATGCCATCCAGCCATCTCATCCTCGGTCGTCCCCTTCTCCTCCTGCCCCCAATCCCTCCCAGCATCAGAGTCTTTTCCAATGAGTCAACTCTTCGCATGAGGTGGCCAAAGTACTGGAGTTTCAGCTTTAGCATCATTCCTTCCAAAGAAATCCCAGGGCTGNCTTTCTAAGGCCCACTTGACTTCACATTCCAAGATGTCTGGCTCTAGATTAGTGATCACATCATCATGATTATCTGGGTCATGAAGATCTTTTTTGTACAGTTCTTCCGTGTATTCTTGCCACCTCTTCTTAATATCTTCTGCTTCTGTTAGGTCCAGACCATTTCTGTCCTTTATCGAGCCCATCCTTGCATGAAATGTTCCCTTGGTATCTCTAATTTTCTTGAAGAGATCTCTAGTCTTTCCCATTCTGTAATGTAATTTGGGAGAATAAAGCATTTAAAAGCATTCTACAAATGCCTTTAAAAATAAATTTAGGTTTTTAAAGGTGGCTCAATTCTTAAGAAAAATATGAAATATTACAAATAACAATATAATTGGTCTGCAGATGTGTTGCCTGGAGAATCCCAGGGATGGGGGAGCCTGGTGGGCTGCCATCTAAGGGGTTGCACAGAGTTGGACATGACTGAAGTGACTCAGCAGCAGCAGCAGCAGATGTCTTACCATGTGATGTCATGGCAAAAATAATAATAGTAACATGGAATGACTAAAACTTGAGAAAACTAGAGTTATATCATGTTGCATCCCCATAGGCAGCAATTACCTTGGCTAGCAGCTTAACCTGAACCCTGAACTGTTCTTCACAACACATTCCACACATGCTAAAGAAATAATAATAAATAAATAACCATTAATAAATAATTAATAAATAATTCCAGAAAAGCTTAAATCAGAAGAACAGAAATGAAACTTTAAGAGGTTTTTGTTCATAAATATGCTCTATGTAAATTTATATATATTCTCTCTGTTGCCTGTCTCCTCTTAGTTCCCATTTGTTTCATGCTGGCTCATTTGATTTTCCCTAATAAACAAGGTGGGCTTTGAGGAACCAGCAGATTTGGAGCATAGGAAAAGAGAAAACCTATTCCACAGGCTATCCAGAAAAGTTAATGATTATAAATACAATATTAATATTTTTATTGCTGCAACCAAGTCAAAAATAGTAAACAGATCAGGGTCCAATACCCCTCCTTCAAAATATTAAAAAGAGTTTGATGAGAAAAGAGAAAAAACTATTCCAAGGGTATTGGAGAGCCCAGGGTACTAAATTATTCCCTTATTTAACACATATTAGTTGATAAGTTATTGTGGCCAATGACTTTCTTATTTGGTGAGGATATAATGCTGGAGAAAAAAAAATCCCTGGTGCTTCTAGTAGTGTGTTGGCAAACATTTAAACCACCAGCTTTCGAGGAAGGGAAGGACATCCCTAGTCCATAGCATTTGCCAGTTTCTATGGTATAAATATGTGAACCCTGGCTAACTTCAAGCTACCAGTGTGCTGCCTCTGATAGTGGAGTTGGATAAAGCCCATGACCAGTTCTTAGAGTTGATTCTAGCATACCACTGAGTCCTTCTGTATTGGCACCAAGAGAGAGAGAAATCAAAAATCACAGAAATAAATTTAAATTGCAGCTCTGATAAATCACCTTCAGAAGAGCTACATAGAAAACCAAGAACACCTATCACTGAGGAATTGGACCTAGTCATGGAAGCTGTGGAAGGTTTCTCTAAGCCAGTGAAACTTGAGTTGATCTATGAAAGATGGGAAGAAGTTAACTTATTGAAAAAGAGAGGAAGGAGAATTCCAAGCATAAGTAGCAGCATAAATATAAACTGTATGGTAGGGGAGTGCCAGAGGTGAAAACAAGGATAGAAAGAAAGCCAGGATGATTGGAGTATAGAAAGCAAGGATGAGAAGGACAAAAAAGAAGACTGGAGAGTACCTGAGGGCTTGAGATTGCAAGGTTTTATCCATCATGCCAGGAAATACTTTATTCTAAAAGGAATGGTAAGGCAATGAAGTTTGCTTTGTTTGTCTTTGCTTTTATTTTGGTGTGTGTAGGAAAGATTATAAAATAATAGGAATTAAATTTTCAATAGACCATTCTATCTGTAATAAAGAATAGATCAGAGGGTGGTCACTGGGGATGTAGGCACTAAAAAGGCACCGGAGAAGCCCAGGACTGAGATCCATGGGGCTCAGTTTAGGGTGGTGTTTGGTAGAGACAGAGAAAAGCAGAGTTTGAGAGATATTTCAGAGATAAAATCAAGAAGGCTTGATGAAGGATTGGATACAGAATGTAAAAGCATGAGAAGTGTCAAGAATAACTTCTGAGAAGATATACAAAAATGCCCACTGATTTATACTAAAAGATGTGAGCATTAGAAAGTCCTTACATTATTATCAGAAAAAATGAAAATTAAAATAACAAATTATATTCACAATCACTAAGAATAGCTGGTAAAATAAAAAAGACTTACAATACTGAATGTTGGCACAGATGTGAAACAACTGGAATTCTCATACACTGCTAGTGGAAATGTAAACCAGTACAGCCACTTGGATAGCAATTTCCTAGTTTTTTAAAAAGTTGAATATAAACCTACTGTGACCTAGCAGTTATAATCTGTGCATTAAGGGACTGATCTTGCCCAAAGAAAGGTTTGGCTCTTTCCTCCCAGTTCTGGGTGGTAATCTTTTGTCTTTGGAATATCTTGTCTTTGCCTTGAGCCACACCAGATAGTGATTTATGTGTGGGTCTTGCAATGGGCCTCATGATTTGTGAGGCTCACACAGCTTAGCCTCTGGAGGGCTGGAAACCAATGTCACCATGTGAGCAGTCAGCTGTGTCTGCACAGCCAACCACTAATATAAAGCCTGACGCCAAGGATCAGGTTAGCTTCTCTAGTTGAAAATACTTTGATGTATTATCATACATCAGTGTCTAAGCACTGCTGTTTGATTCCACTGAGAAAAAAACAATTGGAAGCTCACACCTGGTCTCTCCTGGACTCTGCTCTATGAGGCTTTTCTCATTGCTAATTTTAATCTCTAAACCACAATAAAATGTAACCATATGCATAATGGTTTGCTGAGTTCTATGCATCCTTCTAGTGAATTATTGAACTTGAGGGTGTTTTCAGGGACACACAACCCCACATGTTGTTAGGTACTTACCCGAGAGAAATAAAAACGCATCCCTTCCAAAAGACTGCATAGGAATGTCCACAGAAGTCTTACTTATAATAACCCCAAACTGGGAACAATCTCAATACCAATCATAAGAAGTGGATAAATAAATTATGACATATTCATGCAATGGAATACTGCTCAGATTTAAAATGAAAAAAATGCTGATATATATAGCAACAGGCACTGCAATGTGTTAAGCAAAAAAAATATGCTAAGTGAAAGAAGTCAGACCCAAGAGTGCATATTATATTATTTCACTTAAATGAAATTAAAAAACATAGGCTGAATGTATCTATGGTGTCAGAAGTCAGAAAACTGTTGGTTCTGAGGAGTGGGTTGACTGGAAAAGAGCACAATGGACATTGTCTAAGTGATGGAAATGTTCTCTGTCTTGTTTTGGGCAATTGTTATATGGGTAGATAATTGTCAAAGCTCATTGAACTGAACATATAATGGTTGAATATTCTATAAAAGGTTCAGTTCAGTTCAGTTCAGTCACTCAGTCGTGTCTGACTCTTTGGGATCCTGTGAATTACAGCACACCAGGCCTCCCTGTCCATCACTAACTCCTGGAGTTCACTCAAACTCACATCCATGGAATCGGTGATGCCATTCAGCCATCTCATCCTCTGTCGTCCCCTTCTCCTCCTGCCCCCAATCCCTCCCAGCATCAGAGTCTTTTCCAACGAGTCAACTCTTCACATGAGGTGGCCAAAATACTGGAGTTTCAGCTTTAGCATCATTCCTTCCGAAGAACACCCAGGGCTGATCTCCTTTATTTATTTATTTTTTAATATAAATTTATTTTAATTGGAGGTTAATTACTTTACAATATTGTATTGGTTTTGCCGGACTGGTTGGATCTCCTTGCAGTCCAAGGGACTCTCAGGAGTCTTCTCCAACACCACAGTTCAAAAGCATCAATTCTTCAGTGCTCAGCTTTCTTCACAGTCCAACTCTCACATCCATACATGACCACAGGAAAAATCATAGCCTTGACTAGACGGACCTTAGTCAGCAAAGTAATGTCTCTGCTTTTGAATATACTATCCAGGTTGGTCATAACTTTACTTCCAAGGAGTAAGCGTCTTTTAATTTCATGGCTGCAGTCACCATCAGCAGTGATTTTGGAGCCCAAAAAAATAAAGTCTGACACTGTTTCCACTGTTTCCCCGTCTATTTCCCATGAAGTGATGGGACCNTGGTCATAACTTTTCTTCCAAGGATTAAGCGTCTTTTAATTTCATGGCTGCAGTCACCATCTGCAGTGATTTTGGAGCCCCAAAAAATAAAGTCTGACACTGTTTCCACTGTTTCCCCGTCTATTTCCCATGAAGTGATGGGACCAGATGCCATGATCTTCGTTTTCTGAATGTTGAGCTTTAAGCCAACTTTTTCGCTCTCCTCTTTCACTTTCATCAAGAGGCTTTTAAGCTCCTCTTCACTTTCTGCCATAAGGGTGGTGTCATCTGCATATCTGAGGTTATCTTCAGCTTTGTTGTATCAAAAACACAAAGGATATAGCAACTTAAAAGAAATTTACAGTCAACAAGCCTATTCCCCTGAAAAGATAACAGATTGAAACCCAGAGAGGTAAACAGGCTTGCTCAGGACCACACAGCTTAGAATGAGAAGGATTTTGGTAACTGAGGGAAGAGGTCAGACTTCCAGCCAAAGGATCCTTTCCTTAGAGTACGTGTGTCTCCTTCATCATAAACTAGTGAGCAGAATATGGAAAGATACACAGTCATCATTGAACTCTGTGTACACGTGTGAGGAGCTGATGGTTGGAAGTTTGAGGCTTTGGAGCTTGTGTCTATGCTGACAGTAAAGTGCTAAAGTCTATAGACTTTGGGATCAGAAAGGCTATGCTTAATCCCAGCTGTCACTCATCAGTTGTCTATACTATTGGACAAGTTGCTTAACCTCTCTGATCATCACAGAGCTCATTAGAGAGGTGGAGTTACTGTTTCAGTATCAGTCCTTCCAGTGAGTATTCAGGGTTGATTTCCTTTGAGATTGACTTGTTTGATCTCCTTGCAGTTCAAGGGACTCTCAAGGGTCTTCTCCAGCACCACAATTGGAAAGCATCAATTCTTCGGCACTTTGCTTTCTTTATGGTCCAGCGCTCACAACCATACGGGACTGCTGAAAAGACCATAGCCTTGACTATATGGACCTCTGTCAGCAAAGTGATGTCTTTGCTTTTTAACACACTGCCTAGATTTGTCATAGCTTTCCTGCCAAGAAGCAATCATTTTCTAATTTCATGGCTGCAGTCACCATCGCAGTGATTTTAGAGCACATGCTACTTTGTTTTAATGGATTCTCCTACCTTCTTCCAGTTCTAACACATCCAGTAGGAATCCCTGTTACCATTTCATAGAAAGCATCAATTTTTATCCTGTTGTGTTGCACTTCTAGTAATCTAATGCCCATCCTAAGTCATGCTAAAAGGGTGAGAGAGAGCCTACAGGCTCTGGGTTCTACTAAGCATATGACATAACATGCATGGCATCAGATTGGCCAGTTTCTAACACCCCCGATTGTGATGGAGCCGAATTCCTCTATGTCTGGGCTCAGAGAGGATCTTGAGATGACTCTGCTCAGTTCCTCATTGGATCCTGAGGATTTTCCTCCCTCTCAACACCATTAAGTTAGTAGTTTTAAAAAGCTTATAGGTGTCCTAATAGGGCTTCCCTGGTGGCTCAGAGGTTAAAGCGTCTGCCTCCAATGCGGGAGACCTGGGTTCGATCCCTGGGCCGGGAAGATCCCTTGGAGAAGGAAATGGCAATCCACTCCAGTATTCTTGCCTGGAGAATCCCATGGACAGAGAAGCCTAGTAGGTTACAGTCCACGGGGTCGCAAAGAGTCGGACACGACTGAGCGACTTCACCACCTTTAATACAAATTACAAAGGAAGTATTTCCTCGGATGTGACTTGGCATCACTTCCATTTGATGATTACAGGTAAGTTTTAGATATAGTCAAAGTGCAGTCCCCTGCAAGCACTTAGGGATTTAGGTTTGCTGGCCTAGACCCTAGAATTGAGAGAATGTTCATTGCAGTGAGAGGGGCTGGCCTGGAGGCTGACTCAGCTCTCACTGGGATCCTGGGAACTTTACCAAGCCCTCCACAACAGCCCTTTGCTAAAACAGTTCTTGATCCTGTCAGATGATGCAATCACTTTTTTCTTCTTACCTCCTTGTCTGCTTCATTCTCTGCCTCTTTGTTTCAGCTGTGAAACTTTTGTCTGGTGAGTGGAAAGTGTCCTGCTTTCTCTTTCTCTCATGATGTTTCTCTCAAACATTTAACTATTTCCAGAAATTTTTCTCCAAAGGCTGAACCTTTAGCAAAGAGCGCCAGAAAGAATTCATTTGCTTTCTCCTTGTTGCATACTTCCTCTGACTCTTTGAGCCCAGAATGGGCTAGGTGCCTATGCAGGGAGAACATAAAGTGAAAAACTGCTGGGGAAAAATATGCATTAAGTTTTAAAAAATATTATTCTATCAAATTTAAAGTAGTCTAAATAACTATTGTATAATTAACACACAATTTGCAAGTATTGTTTCCCAGATGCATAAAATACCTTCCAGACAGATGTATGAGTGGTCTATAGACTACATCGAATAAAATCCTATACACTTTAGTAAGATTCTAGATGTGACCTCTTCAAGGCAAGAGTGGCCTCTCTGTCAATAACTTGGGACAACACCCAGCACATGTGGGTTCTTAAAAGTGCTTCCTGGTATGTCCACAGCCCTATGAACCTTGTCTCAGACAAGAATCTGTTTCCTCTTTTCATGAAAGATAAATAACAGCTTGGGGCCCACCACAGCATTCTGAGAAAACGGGGAACATCAGCAGGAAATAAAGATGAGTGATACCCAGCTCACAACTTGTAAGAAGGGAAAATCTCCTTTGCTGTGACCATTTAATCTGCTTATCCCAACCTGAGTTACAGTCAGCTTCTTATACTCTGATTCCGACATGAGACATCTATCTCTAAGCCTCTGGGGTGTTGCTCTCCTTCTCTCCTCTCAGGTGGGAGGTGTGGTGCCTCTGGCTTGTGGATTATGGATCATTATAAATGGCTGTTGGCTGTGCAGCTGTGCAAGGCTTTCGGCGCTCCTCCCAGTATAACAGAGCCTCCAGCTACCTTATCGTTAAGGTTGCTTCCTTCTCCCCGGGGCTATTCCCTTACTTTTCCTTTTAGATCAAACAGCAGCAGTCTTTCTCTTTGGCTTCCTGGATCTATTCCTATTAACCATGTCAGCAGTTGAGATCCGGGTAGGCAAGAAGTTGAGCAGAGAGGGCACCAGCTTGATTCGGGCTGCTTGTGGTTCTTTTTCCAGCACCTATAAGACTTGTCCTAGACCACAGCGGAGACTGCTGAAACTCCACAGCTTGCTGCAGCTTGCAGGTTGGAAAGAAGGATTAGAGAACCATCTTTTATAACCTCCTATGAACATATTTAGTATTTTGGAGAATATAGCTTTTGACTGACAGAACAAATGCGTGAATATGAAAGATATCTTACTTTGAATTCTCTGTCCCTGAGGTTGTTTTGTTACAAGCTTACATGGTAAGGAGTTAGATTTGAATCAGATCCTAGATTCTTGACTATCAGAGAAAATTTACATTAAAAATCAACAAGCTCTCTTCATAAATTGTGTAGTCAGGCTTGGATGGCAATTTTCTCACTAATCCTCTCAGAGCTCTTATTTCATCTTCAGGAGTGCATCTTCCAGTGATAAATCTGACACTATTCTTCTGTCTGATGTCCGACACATCACTGCTAACCCAGATAGAAGAAAAATTTAAGGGCCGTTTCTGTGCTCCCCTTTTGAGTTAGTAATCCTTCAACTACTCTCTTTTCTGTCTTAAGCACTAAATTTAATTCTCAGATATTTAAATTTTTTCTTTCAGGTTAATGTTATCTTTTTTCCAGTATAAAAGCATTTTGTTATTCACAAACCTTCTCCACTTAAAGCAAAAATGTTCAATATCCTTATGAAGCAATCAGATAGTGTGTTTCTGTTATGATGCAATACCTCACCTATGGTGTATTCAAGCCAAAAATATTTAACTTGAATCCTTTAAGCCTTTAGCTGCAGAAAAATCTGTTGTTTAAGTCAGTGTAATAAAACCTAGTTGGATGGGGCAATGTGCTAAATAAGAAGAGAGGTAACAGACAGAACCAGATGCAACAAGTGGTCCTGGATTAAACCTGCTCTGAAACACTGACCTTTAAAGGATTTTTTGGCACAATTAGATAGACTCAAAACTACATTAAGAATTAGATGAAGTAAGCATTTGCTGGTATGAAAAGGTAGAGATTGGTGAATAAAAAAATAGATTATAATACAGCAGGCGTGGTATGCTGATTTTGAATGTAAAAGACACAGGTATTTTAAAATGCACATATGACATGCATTGACCTAGCAGTAGTTTAGTATTAGTCGCTCAGTCGTGTCTGCCTCTTTGCGACCCCATGGACTGTAGCCTGCCAGGCTCTTCTGTCTATGCAATTCTCCAGGCAAGAATACGTGGAGTGGGATGCCATTTCCTTCTCAATTGACTCAATCTTCATAATAAATTCTTTAGATGCATGCAATGCATAGTGTTCATGTAAATGTCTTCTGTTTTATTATTCTTAGTGATCTATATTTTTAGCTTTCTATGAGACATATTCTTGCAATAATTAATCAATAGATTAATTAAGAAAGGAAGAAATCTATTTTTTACAGAATTAGAACAACAAAAAATTTATAATTTGTATGGTGGAAACACAAAAGATTCCAAATAGCCAAAGCAATTTTGAGAAATAAAAACAGAGCTGGAGGAATCAACCTTCCTGACTTCAGTCTACACTACATTCATCAAGATAGTATGGTACTGGCACAAAAAACAGAAATATAGTCCAATGGAACAAGATAGAAGGCNTCAATAGATTAATTAAGAAAGGAAGAAATCTATTTTTCACAGAATTAGAACCAAAAAAAATTTACAATTTGTATGGTGGAAACACAAAAGATTTCAAATAGCCAAAGCAATTTTGAGAAATAAAAACAGAGCTGGAGGAATCAACCTTCCTGACTTCAGTCTACACTACAAAGCTTCATTCACCAAGATAGTATGGTACTGGCACAAAAAAACAGAAATATAGTCCAATGGAACAAGATAGAAGGCCCAGAGATAAACCCACACACTTATGGGTACCTTATCTTTGACAAAGGAGATAAGAATACACCATGGAGAAAAGACATTCTCTTCAATAAGTGCAACTGGGAAAACGGGACAGCTACATGTAGAAGAATGAAATTAGAACTCTTTCTAACACCATACACAAAAATAAACACAAAATGGACTAAAGGTTTAAATGTAAGACCAGAAACTATAAAACTCTTAGAGGAAAGCATACTCAGTATACTCTTTGACATAAGTAACAGCAAGATCCTCTTTGACTCACCTCCTTTAGAATTGGAAATAAACCAAAAATAAACAAATGAGACCTAATTAAGCTTACAAATCTTTTGCACAGCAAAGAAAACTATAAACAAGGTGAAAATACAATCTTCAGAATGGGAGAAGATAATTGCAAATGAAGAATCTGACAAAAGATTAATCTCCAAAGTGTATAAGCAACTCATACAGGTCAATATCAGAAAAACAAACAACCTAATTAAAAAAAAAATGGGCAGAAGATCTAAACAGACATTTCTCCAAAGAAGAAATAAACACATGGCCAATACACTTATGCAAAGATGCTCAACATTGCTCATCATTAGAGAAATGCAAATCAAAACTATGATGATGTATCAGTTTAGTTCAGTTCAGTTACTCAGTCGTGTCCGACTCTTTGCGATCCCATGAATTGCAGCACGCCAGGCCTCCCTGTTCATCACCAACTCCCGGAGTTCACTCAAACTCACATCCATTGAGTCAGTGATGCCATCCAGCAATCTCATCCTCTGTCGTCCCCTTCTCCTCCTGCCCCCAATCCCTCCCAGCATCAGNACATTTTCACAGCATCCTCTTTCAGGATTTGAAACAGTTCAACTGGAATTCCGTCACCTCCACTAGTTTTGTTCGTAGCGATGCTTTCTAAGGCCCACTTGACTTCACATTCCAAGATGTCTGGCTCTAGATTAGTGATCACATCATCATGATTATCTGGGTCGTGAAGATCTTTTTTGTACAGTTCTTCCATGTATTTACAAACATTTATCATTTTCTCAGTATGGTGTGAGAGCTGTTATAATATGAACTGAAGATACAGAGATAAACATAAAAACCCCAAGCTTAGGGGCCTAAAACAACAGGAGATTCAAAAGGTCAACCTGAAGACAAATGCTAAAGACTGAGGTGTGTGCTAAGTGCTGGGCCAAACCAGTATGGGCAACTATGCCATCCCTGAAGTAAGCAGTCTTCTGGAAGTGAAGTCTACACACAGGTTTTAAAGCCTAATTAAAAACTGTCATGTCAGGGAAAGAAGAAAGGACATTTCATCAGTTTTTCTTCCTCCAAGGGTAAGGCTTTGCTCTGATGGCTTGGGATATATCAGTGATCAAAACCAATAGAAGTCCAAATCCATGCATTTGTTGAATTTATTGGATGGTGGCATTTTAGTAAAGGCAGTGTGAGCACATGAGCACTGTTAAACACCCAATAGCACAGGTGGGTGAACAGATAGATTGTGGCAGAAATGTCTTGGAAAGAAAGAAAAGAGGAGGAAATGTAACAATATCACACATGTTGCAAAAAGTTTCAGGTAGAACCAGAGTTCTACCGTGGCTACTGTCAAGACTGACAATGGTAAGTCACTGCCAGGGCTCTGAGAGCCAGAGAGCTCCTGAGTGCTCTGGACCCAGGACAAGAGCCTGGAGCAGAAACCCTGAGTGAAAGATGCTTTGAAGCCCAAAGCTGCTGAAGAGATCACAGTCTAAACCACAGGCAGGTCTAGACGTGAAGACTTGTTAGGGTCCCCACAGCCTGCAGATTAAACTCAAGATCTCAGTGAGATCAAACCAGTCCATCCTAAAAGAAATCACTACTGAATATTCATTGGAAGGACTGATGCTGAAGCTGAAACTCCCATACTGTGGCCACCTGAGGTGAAGAACTGACTCATTAGAAAAGACCCTGATGCTGGGAAAGACTGAAGGCAGGAGGAGAAGGGGACGACAGAGGATGAGATGGTTGGTTGGCATCACCGACTCAATGGACATGAGTTTAAGCAAGTTCTAAGAGTTGGTGATGGATAGGGAAGCCTGGCATGCTGCAGTCCATGGGGTCGCAAAGAGTCAGACACAACTGAGCGACTGAACTGAACTGAATTAGGTGAGTTTGGGCCAAGAAGAAGCCCAGGTGCCACATACCTAAAGACTTGAAATTTATAAATTCAAATACTGCACCATTGCTAGGTGTTTGTGCCTACAGACTGCCGCTGGCAGAGGGGAAGGTGCCGCCTGCCTAGTTTCTCTCATGGTGACACTGTGCCTACCACCTCTCTACAAATGAGCCACTGCTGATTGCTCAGCTTGTGATGGCCTGTCCGCCTTTGCTTATCTGGCTACCCTCCCCTTCAACATCTTAGCTCAGATATTATTTCCTCTGGAAGTCTTCCCTCTTTTTTTTGCTAAGAGTCTACCTCAAACTCCCACTGTGCCTTGTGGCAGGATCTGTGTGCACCTGGGTTCCATGCCAAGAAGTGCACAGCCCACATCCAGACTTACCAGGACTCATATTCCTGCCTGTGAAGGCCTCCTCAGGGCCAAGTGGAAATGTTCACTCAGAGCCCATCCACCCCTTCTGAAGTTTGCTTTAGGTTCCCTGGGCACAGAATTCTCTGTACAAATGGCCCAGAGCCCAGTTTCAAGGCCTTGGGGTGTGCACCCTTAGGCTCACAGGTGGCCAAAATCCAGCTGTTTGTGTCCAGATGGATGCACTCTGCACATCTGGGCTGGGAGTGTGTTTGCAAGCCCCCCACAGTATGTGATAAACAGGAATGGGGCAAGAAGGGGTTGGGCTGCAGGCCAAGGACTGGCTTTCCTTCAGTGCCATGTTTCTGTGTAGAGCTCCAAGGAGCAATATTTCTAAGTTCAAACCTGGTCATACAGGTGTCTGTATCAAGGGAGGAGGATAGCACATATCTAATTTGGCAATGGTCTGTTAGATTTACAAATTTCCAATCTTTAGATGTGTGGAACATGTGCTTCATTCTTGCCCCAGGCCCCGCAAGCATTATGGGTGGACCTGTCATAGATGTATATACCAGAGTGCAGACCAACATTTACTGAACTGTTTTTGCTCACAAGTTTGTCTCTCCCAACTAGGAAGTGAGCTTCTAAAGGCTTTAGCTCTGTGCCCAATGAATAAGAAATGCCCCACAAATATTTATTAAGCTGAACAAAACTGAGAAGATGAAGCTCAAGAACCAGTCAGGGTGACTGAGTCATCTTCTAGAAGAAAAAAGAAGACAATTTTAGGACTCGGCAGATCTAGAACTGGCTGTCCTCTGCCAGAGAGTCTCTCAGGAATATTTCACTCTTAGTAAACAATGGGTAATAAGCGTTAACAAGATATAAGCCAAAAACGCAGACAGAAGACATTAATGGATTTATTTTCATCATCTCACATTTTGGTATGAAAAAGGTATGGTAAGTCATATTGAAACAATCTTACAGCAACCTGCAAGTTAAACATTTTTACCTGAGAAATTAACAAGTGAAACAAATTAGCAAACAAAACACATTAACAAATGAAAGAATCTGATAATCAACTTTCTATGGAGGCATCATAAATTTGAGACATATCCCTCTGCTAAATTTCCCTCTCCAATACCTTTCGACCAATATACATCTCCACTCACACCAGCTTCCTCCTCATGTGATCATCAGAGAGCCACAGACAGTGGGAAACAGCCGTAGACCAAAGGGAGGCAGAGCGACATCCCGCTCTCTGATCCTCCTGTCCACTCAAGTCCACCCAACGCTGGTCTTAGCAGCAAGAGGGAAGTAAGTGGGGAAGGTGTCCAGACATTGTTAGAGTACCCCAGAAAACAGAACCAATAACATATATATATATATGTATATATATAATGTGTGTGTTAGTTGCTCCGTCGTGTTCGACTCTGTGACCCCATGAACTGTAGCTTATCAGGCTCCTCTGTTCATGGAATTCTCCAGACAAGAATACAGGAGTGAGTATATATTCTCTTCTCCAGGGGATTTTCCCAACCAGGGGTTGAACCCAGGTTTCCCGCATTGCAGGCAGATTCTTTACCATCTGAGTGAGCCACCAGGGAAGCCATATAAATATATGTGGTATGGAATGTGTATGCTCAGTCCTGTCCAATTCTTTGCAACCCCATAGACTGTAGCCCACCAGGCTGCTCTGTCCATGGAGTTTTCCAGGCAAGAATACTGGCATGGGTTGCCATTTCCTACTCCAAGGGCTCTTCCCAACCCAGCGATCAACCTGGATCTCCTGCATTGGTGGGTGAATTCCTTACCACTGTGCCACTTGGGAAGTCCATATTTGTATATATATAAATTAGATTGATATTGCTAATTATATTGATATTTCTATAGATAAATGTGTATGTAGGGAGAGGTTTATTATAAGAAATTGCCTCACTTGATTACAGTGGATGACAAGTGCTAGGTCTGCAGGGTGAGTGGGTAGTTGGAAACCCAGGAGAGCTAATGGCATAGCTCCATTCTGAAGGCTGGCAGGCTCAATACCCAGGAAGAACCATTGCTTCAGTTTGAATCCCAATGTAGGAAAAAGCTGGTGTCACAGTTCAAAAACAGGAGCAAGGAATTCTCCCTCGGGGGCAGATCAGCATTTTTTGCTCTATTCAGGACTTTAGCTGATTGAATGAGCCCTACCCACATTAGGGAGGGCAATTTGCTTCACTTAGTCTACCAAAGTAAATGTCAATTCCAATCTGAAACACTCTCAGTCAAAATAATGTTTGACCAGATATCCAGGCAACCTGTGGCCCAGTCAGGTTGACACATAAAATTAGCCATCATGGTATTCAACCAGGAAAAGTTGTGATAATGAAATTATGGCTGGTAATCAGTATTTCAGTCATCCCTGGTTTATTGACCTGATTAACTTTTTTCTCAGCTCCTTTAGCTTATAAAAACTAACATACTTGAGTCACTTTCACCTACGAAGACTTACATTCATGTCCACTATAAAATACTTACCTTTTTCAGTACAGAAGAAATAAATACAATTGAAATGAATTTCATCTATAAGAAAATAGAAGAGTGCATGTCCCTTTTAGAAATAAAATATCTGCAACCAACTTTTGGTTATTCTGCAGATTAACCATGCCAAAGAATGACGGCGTGCATGTGCGCTAAGTCACTTCGGTGGTGTCTGACTCTTTGCAACGCTATGGACTGTAACCCACCAGGCTCCTCAGTCCATGTGATTCTCCAGGCAAGAATACTGAAATGAGTTGCCCTGCCCTCTTCCACGGGATCTTCCTGATCCAGGGATGAACTCATATCTCTTATGTCTCCTGTATTGGCTTGTGGATTCTTTACCACTAGAGCTACTTGGGAAGCCCAAACAGTGACTGGTACTATTAAAAGGCAGATTCATGTCAATGTATGGCAAAACCAATACAGTATTGTAAAGTAAAATAAAGTAAAAAATAAAAAAAATAAAAAATAAAATGTGATGGTAAAACCCAGACAACAGTTACAGAAATTGAAAAACTTAAATAAATAAATAAATAAAAGGCAATTCACTTCCAGGTGAAGAATTGAAAGCATACATCCAAAGACTTGTAAATGAGCGTTCACATCAGCATTATTTAAAACATCCAAAAGGTAAGAAAATTCAATTGTTCATCAACTGATTAATGGATAAACCAAATGTAATATATTCACCCAATGGAATATTATTGTATCTATCATGTTTCCCTTAT
>SJYH01007146.1:84806-95580 GCA_006408735.1 Sylvicapra grimmia
CAGCATCTGGGTCTGCTCTTTCATCTCAGCATCTCTCTCCAGGGCCGGCCTCTCTCCCTCCCTGCCATGGCGGGCAGTGGGGGGGGGGTCTCACCCACGATGACCTGGGACTGAGCCCAGCTCCGTCTGAGTGGGGCCCAGAGGGGAGGCCAGGGCCGCAGGCAGGGTCTCTGCAGACAGCCCCCAGCCCCCAGCCCCATTGCTGGCGCCCTCCCTGCCGGGCCTCCTGCTCCTGGTTGCCCCTGGTAACATGCCAGGGAGGAGAGCTAGCGGAGAGCAGGTGTATGTGGGGTGGGGGGTCCAGGGGGAAGTTTGTGGAAGTTGGAGAGGAGTTGCTGTGGCCTCTGGGCCCCGCAAGGAAGGTCTTGGCAGGGATGCCCCACGGCCCAGGGTTCCAGGAACCCCCTGGGGTCCAGCCAGAAATGGGAGCCCGCGCATCTAAGGGCCTCGTGCCCCCGCTGAGCCGCTGCCCCCCTAGCCGGCCCCGCATTGTCCCCAAAGAGGGCCAGGCCACGTGACGCAGGTTGCGGCTAGCACTGATGACCCACTCGCCCCAGCCCGCAGGCAGGCGGCCTCCTCCCCACAGCCTGCTCTCCGAGGGGCGGTGGGAGGGGCCGCCAAGACCCCCAGCCCCACAGAAGCCATCCTGGCCCAGGGCAGAGCCTGGGATCGGCTTCTGCACCGTCTGCAGACACAGCTGAGGGCCTGCAGGCAGAAGAGGAGGCCAGTCAGGGCTGCCCGCTCCCAGGAAGGCACGGACTCCCTGAGGCTGGCCCGGCCCAGCCTGGGCTCCGAGACTGCCCGCACCGGGGCTCAGCCGGAGGCCCCGGGTTCCCGCCCCTCCACAGGCCCCAGAGCTCCGGCCACCGCAGAGGCTCTCGCTGCCCTGTCTGACCCGTCCACCAGTGGTCCGCAGAACCAACCGGAACCAGCTTCCCTCACCCCACTGACTCCCTGCCTTCCTGAGAGGCTTCCCTGACAGCTCCGTGGCACACAATCCGCCTGCAATGCAGGAGGCGCGGGAGACGCGGGTGTGATCTCTGGCTGGGGAAGATCCCCTGGAGGAAATGGCAGCCCACGCCAGTATTCTTGCCGAAAAACCCCATGGAGCCTAGCAGCCTGTAGCCAAAGGGTCGCAAAGAGTTGGCCACGACTGAATGTCAAGCACGTCCCTGAGCGCCTTGCCTGGAGAAGAGAGGATGTGTGTGATCGTCGAGCAAACGGCAGGCGTCCCCGTGTGGGCTGGGCTGCACCCGGCCTAGCGGGGAGTCGGGAGAGGCCACTGCGCTGGGGGCTCAGCCCTGCCATACCTCACCGCCTTCCCTGTCCTTCACGCAGAGGAGACTCGGGCAGCTGCCACTCTGGGCCAAGCCACGTGCCACAAGGACGCAGCCCCACCTGCCTCTGCTCAGGGTCCTGTGCTCGGGTCTGGCCACCGAGGGTTGCCAAGTGTCCCTGGTGGAGGAAAAACCCAGAGATGCCCCGTTTCTGCCTCTGGAAGCATGGTGCCCAGAAGCCACCTTGCTCCCGGCCAGCTCCCCAGGGACAGGACAGGTGAGTCCAGATTATGGACACAGGGAATGTGGGGTGGAGGGGACTCTCTGGGCTCGGGGTGCAGGAGTTCCGCCACCAGGGTGACGAGAGAGGCGCCAGGGTACCCCAGGAAGCTGGGCTGGACCTCAGCTTTGACAAGCAGCGGCTCCTGGAGTGGACAGGTCACCGCACACCCAGCCTGGCTCTGACCCTCCCGCCCCGGTCCAGTAGCTCACCACCCCGGCCCGTGCGCCCAGGGCCGCGTTCACACTCGGCCACGTGCCCCTCTGGAGGCAGCTGCTGTGCCCACAGGGCCCCCAGCTCTCTCCATGCTGCGGAGGGAGGTCAGCGTGGAGGGAGGCAGAGAGCTTGGAGCCCCCGGGACCCCAAGGAGCAGGCCTGCCCCCGAATCCTGCACGCTTCCAGCCCAGATGCACTTCAGGGCCTGCTCGGCAGAGGAGCACAGGCTCAGAGCAGCTGTCTGGGGGCCTCGGCGCCCCCTGAGATGGGGGTGGGCTGCCGGGGGTCCAGCACTCCACTCACTTGAGGGGCTCCGAGAGGGGCCTGGGCAGCGGCACCCTGATGTTCCGTGTCTTGCTGCCACCACCTCGGCACAGGCCTCCACGCGGACGCCTGTGCGCCCACATTCCTGTCCCCTGAGGTGACGGTGTGGGGAGGGGCTCTGGGCCACCCCCACCAGCAGGATGAGCATCCTTATAACAGACCCCAGGGGCACCGCACCGCTTCCCGGGGGAGGACAATTCAGAATTCAGTCCTCACCAGAGCCCAGCCATGGGCGCCCTGGCCTCGGAACTCCGGCCTCCAGGACTGAATGGTGATGTCCGTGTGTCTGTCACAGCAGGAGAGCTGAGACGAGAGTGACCGCAGCCTCATCCGTGGTGGCAGCTCTTGGCCGTTCCCTGCCAGCAGCTGAGACCAGGCCCAGGGAGCAGGCAAACTCGACCCTCCAGTGGGCACCCTGCAACCTCCTGCGGGGACTGCATGCCCTCCTTGAGACAGGGGCCCAGGACGTGGAGAAACAACCTTCTGAGAGACTGGGAGGCTAACCGGCCTCGCTCACCCCTGCCCCCACCACCAGCCCCTCTGGGTGACCCTGGGGCACCGTGCAGGGGTCCGGAGGCCCCACGAGTCCAGGAGCACACGTGGGTCCCACGCAGCACAGCCCACCCGCTGGGGGGACCAGTGGCCAGGCCTGGGGGCCAGATGGAGAATGCAGGGCCCCACTCTGACCCGAGCGCCCACCCCAGCATGCCTGCAGACCCCGCCGCAACTCTGGCATCAAATTCATGGAGCACCTCAGTTTTCAGACATTCAAACTCTCGCCCACGCCTCGCTTTTCAAGAACTAAAAGATAAACCCCTTGTCTTGCCGTCGGAGGATGACCGTGAATCACACAGGCTGGCAGCAAGCGCCGTCCTGTGACTTGGCAGCGGGGGGTCCACAGAGGGGCAGTGGTTTCCTCCACCTGCGCTGCCGAGAACAGAGTGCTCACAGGGCCATGTGCTGCCGCGCCAGCCTCCCTGCCCAGCCCAGGAAAGGCGACCAGAAGCACGTGGGCATGCGTGGCTGGGGCTGGACCAGCTCTCAGCCCCGAGGGAGGGGATCGCGGCGTGGGTGCGTGTCCTTTCGAGCCCCACAGTTAGTTAGGCAGGTGCGGAGGAGGGACTCAAACTGCATTCAGAGCCCCAAGCTCAGTTAGGTGAGAAGAAACATCATGCGTGTGAATAGACGTGCCTATGTTTAGAAAACAAGAGTCCACCCCAGGACGCAGACCGCATCAGCTTGTGGGTTTTCTGCAGAAAGAATGCCCCTATTTTCCACAATGACCAGGGAAGCCCCAGAGGTCTCACAGCTCAGTCTGGCTCCAACGGCAGCAGGAAAGCAGAGCCCCCGCCTCCACAGGTGCCCAGCCCACCCCTCTCCACTGACTCTCTGGGGTCCAGTGGGCAGGAGCCCAGGGCCACAAGTCCTGCCGAGGAACTGTGCTCTCTCCTTAATCCCATGCTGCAGTGCAAGACGCAAGCATTTTATATTGTCACCCTGCTTATTTAACTTCCATGCAGAGTACATCATGAGAAACGCTGGACTGGAAGAAACACAAGCTGGAATCAAGATTGCCGGGAGAAATATCAATAACCTCAGATATGCAGATGACACCACCCTTATGGCAGAAAGTGAAGAGGAGCTAAAAAGCCTCTTGATGAAAGTGAAAGAGGAGAGCGAAAAAGTTGGCTTAAAGCTCAACATTCAGAAAACGAAGATCATGGCATCTGGTCCCATCACTTCATGGGAAATAGATGGGGAAACAGTGGAAACAGTGTCAGACTTTATTTTTGGGGCTCCAAAACCACTGCAGATGGTGACTGCAGCCATGAAATTAAAAGACACTTACTCCTTGGAAGAAAAGTTATGTCCAACCTAGATAGCATTTTCAAAAGCAGAGACATTACTTTGCCGACTAAGGTCCGTCTAGTCAAGGCTATGGTTTTTCCTGTGGTCATGTATGGATGTGAGAGTTGGACTATAAAGAAGGCTGAGCGCCGAAGAATTGATGCGTTTGAACTGTGGTGTTGGAGAAGACTCTTGAGAGTCCCTTGGACTGCAAGGAGATCCAACCAGTCCATTCTGAAGGAGATCAACCCTGGGATTTCTTTGGAAGGAATGATGCTAAAGCTGCAACTCCAGTACTTTGGCCACCTCATGCGAAGAGTTGACTCATTGGAAAAGACTCTGATGCTGGGAGGAATTGGGGGCAGGAGGAGAAGGGGACGACCGAGGATGAGATGGCTGGATGGCATCACGGACTCGATGGACGTGAGTCTGAGTGAACTCTGGGAGATGGTGATGAACAGGGAGGCCTGGCATGCTGCGATTCATGGGGTCGCAAAGAGTCAGACACGACTGAGCGACTGAACTGAACTGAACTTTCAACTATTATCTCCTCGACTGTCATCTCCTCGAATATAGCTTTTGCACAACAAAGGAAACTATAAGCAAGGTGAAAAGACAGCCCTCAGAAGAACAGCAAATGAAGCAACTGACAAAGGATTAATCTCCAAAATGTACAAGCAGCTCATGCAGCTCAATACCAGAAAAATGAACAACCCAAGCAAAAAATGGGCAGAAGCCATAAACAGACGCTTCTCCAAAGAAGACATACAGATGGCTAATAAACATGAGAAGATGCTCAGCATCGCTCATTATTAGACACATGCAAATCAAAACTGCAATGAGGTTTCATCTTACACCAGTCAGAATGGCCATCATCAAAAAGTTTACAAATAATACATGCTGGAGAAAAGGGAACCGTCCTGCACTGTTGGTGGGAATGCAAACTGACACAATCACCATAGAGAACAGTATGGAGAGTCCCTAAAAAACTGGGAATAAAACTACCATACGATTCAGCAATCCCACTACTGGGCACATACCCCGAGGAAACCAGAATTGAAAAAGACACAGGTACCCCAGTGTTCACTGCAGCACTGTTTACAGTAGCCAGGTCATGGAAGCAACCTAGATGTCCGTCAGCAGACGAACGGATAAGGAAGCCGTCGTTCACACACACGATGGAGTATTACTCAGCTAGAAAAAGGAATGCATTTTAGACAGTTCTAATGAGGTGGACGAATCTAGAGCCTATTAAACCGAGTGAAGTAAGTCAGAAAGGGAAAGACAAATACCATGTATTAATGCGTGTATGTGGAGTCTGGAAAGGTGTTGCCAGAGATCCTACGTGCAGGGCAGCAAAGGAGCCCAATCATAAAGAACAGACTCTGGGCTCAGTGGAAGCAGGAGGGGGTGCTTCGCGAGAATAGCGCTGAAACACGCATATTACCACATGCAAAGCAGACGGCCAGTCCGATGCTTGAAGTACGGCACCCAACGCCAGTGCTCTGGGACGGCCTGGAGGGGTGGGGTGGCTCCGGACGGAGGGGACACATGTAAGCTTATGACTGACTCATACTGACGTATGGCTTCCCAGGGGGCCCAGTCAGTAAAGAACCTGTCTGCAGTGCAGGAGGTGCCGGAGATCCGGGCTTGATCCCTGGGTTGGGAAGATCCTGTGCAGGAGGGCCACTCCAATATTCTTGCCTGGAAAAGCCCATGGACAGAGGAGCCTGGCGGGCTACAGTCCCTAGGTCACAGAGAGTCAGACACGACTGCGCGACTTACCACGTGACAGAAACATCACAATATTGTAAAGTAATTATCCTCCAATTAAACTAAATCTATAAATTTAAAGAGAAAAAGGAAAAGAAGACTACCAAAAGTAGCTCTTCAGGAAGAAAAACAAAAGGGGATTTTATTTACATGCGTTTTGGTTCCACACGCTCTTCGTGGTAGAAGAGGTCAACTATTCGGGTTTCTCACTAAGTTTCAACAGTCTGAAGGGAAGTGTACAGTGGCAAGCCCAGGGCTCAAGAAACGTTTCGGAAAAGCAGACCAAACCAAAAAGAAAAAAGACAGTGCTGTAAAGTCAAGCACTTATTCCATGAGTAACGGCACGCTGCCAGGATAAGCGGGACACGCCTCATGGTCCAGGGGTTAAGAGCCCACCTTTCAATGTGAGGGACGAGGGTCCCACCCCTAGTGGGGGAACCAAGACCCCACAAGCTGTGGGGCAAATAGACCCGGCCACCACTGAGCCAGGGGGAGATGCCACCCCGCAGGGTAAAGCAATTGGAGAGTCACTCCCTGTGGACTGAAACTCCAAAATGAGGGTAGCAGGACAATTAAGGCAGGAGGCTGGGCCCTGCCCAGAGCACATATATCTCATTCTAGAAGTCAGGACACCTCCCCAACCACATATGCACATAAAGCCTCCGTGGAGGTCAAAGGGGGAGTTATGTCAAGGGATGTTTTCTAGCCATGTGCCTTGTAAAATCCATCTTGGCTAAGGGACGCATGCAGACACATGGGAGGATCTTGAGATACATCAAATGTGGACTGTAAACCAGGGAAATCAAAATGATTGGCCAAAGGAAACCCAGAAGAAATGCCCATAAAAGTAATTCAAACTGCCACGGGGCACAACTCTCGAGACCCTCTGAGTCCGCCCGTGTCTGTCCACATACACTGTCTCTTATTCCTCCTAAAAAGCACGTGCTTCACTACTTCCCATCTTTGTGGGAACTCTTTTCTGCAAAGCTGAAGGGCCAGAGGCCTGGTCACTGACCGCTGGTCTGGCGGCCAGGATCCGGGGCTCTCACCGACACAACTTGGCCTCTCTCTGGCTGGGGACCCAAGCCCCACCACAAGCTGTCACGGGCCAAGGCCAGTCACCACCGCCAGAGAGCCCTGCTCCCCAGCGATAGAGCCGCAGGATGCAGCGGCGATGCCCCTGCTGCGACTCACAGACAGACAGAGAAGGGGGTGCTCAGAGCGCCCGCCGCCCTGCACGAGGACCGGCCCCGTCCCCTAAAGGCTCGCAGCGAGCTCTAGGAGCACCAGCTCCTGCCTGCCCCCCGCCCCTCCCCGCTGCTCCTCCTCCAGCTCCTGCTCATCTGCAGGGACACCCAGTCAGGGACTCCAGGTCGAAGGGGCCTGAAGGGCAGACTGTCCTCAGGGCAGCTCCAGCCAAGGACAGGCTGGACCTGGAGGAGGGGCCAGCTTGGCTGTCACAGTGTCTGACGCATGTGCATAGGACGAGTTTGTAAATAAAGTTACAAAGAAGCCTCCGAGTACAGAACTGGCACGTCACCCAACCTGGAGCCCATCGGTCACCACCAGTGACTCCAGGGGTCGTTTCCACCAGAGTCCTGCCGGACTCACCACCCACAGGCAGGGCTGATTGGGCAGGGGGTGTGGAGAGGTCTCTGCCCAGGTGCTTGGGGCCTTCCATGGCCGGGTCAGTCTCCACCCCCGTCCGGGGACACAGCCCAGCACAGAAGGTCCCAGTGTGGCTGGAGGAGGCCTCCAGAGGCGACTCTGAGCAAACGCTTGGAGAAGGGAGACCCCGGGGCCTGGTCATGAAGCGGCTGCACGTGAGCTGGGCCAGATGCCCCCAGAAGCCCCCTCCACTCGCTCCCAGCACTTGTCCCCTCAGGGGCCCGTGGCTCAGCCTGTGGAACTGCTGGTGGTAACGTGGCTGCAAGAAACCGTGCTGCTTAGAGCACATTCTTCCCTTGCAAATGGACTGGTTCCTTCCCCTAAAAATTCGAGGCGAGCTCTAGGAATGAATATCAGCTCCTGCCCGCCCCCCACCCCACCCTCTCCGCTGCTCCCCCTCCAGCTTCTCCCCTTGACTCACACCCTCAGCCATCTCCCAGGTCCACAGTTTTCTCTATTCCTTCTTTTTGTTTGTGTTTTGAGACAATATCAAGCTTGCAGAAATGTTATAAGAACGACACCCAACGTCCTCTGCCCAGAGACGCCCCCTCCACCCCAGGACTTCACCGACGGCCCAGAGCATCCTCTCAGCCAGGCACGGGGTGCTGTCCATCCAGATGNTGTTTGTGTTTTGAGACAATATCAAGCTTGCAGAAATGTTATAAGAACGACACCCAACGTCCTCTGCCCAGAGACGCCCCCTCCACCCCAGGACTTCACCGACGGCCCAGAGCATCCTCTCAGCCAGGCACGGGGTGCTGTCCATCCAGATGCCCCGGTCCTTCTTGACTCAAGATGGGACAAGCTGCTCTGCAGGCTGCCCTGAGGTCCGATTTGCTGCTGAGTCCTCAGCATGTCAGGCGGGAACATCACAAAACTAAGACGTGTCCTCACACACCCTGCGGCCTGGCACACGGGGTCAGTTTCTCCCGGGACTGGTGAGGCCACGCTTGGCCACGGCGACAGTGTGCGCTGGCTTTCCTCTTTGTAGCTAATTAATACTTTGTTTTCCAAGACTCAAACATTCCATTTCTCACTTTCGCCAATTTTAGCGCCCACTGGCATTGCCAGCCTGGAGCATCCCTACAGTGGCTACCAGCCGGGCACCGCACCGTCCACCCCTGCTCACGAGCCAGCTGCCCAGAGCTCTCGCCCCTGGCCGCTTGGTCAGGAATCGCGGTGTCTGTTTCGCTGTTCATTTACTTACATCCATGCAGACTTAGGGAACCCATCTCATTGCTGGATTATCATCAGTCACCACCCTCGTTCACCTTAATGCTGAGACTGTCCCGACCTGGCCAGGGGAGACCCTTCAGGAGCTCAAACACACATGGACGGGCACCATGCGCAGGCACACTTGTGTGTGTGTGTGTGTCTGTGTGCATAATGTGAGTTCACATCAGCACCTCCGTTACAATTCTGTACCATGGACTCAGTATAGGATGGACTTATTTTTCCTTTGACATTTAGTAGAAATTGCTTTACAACTGTCTGGGCCTAGATTTCTTTCTGTGGGAAGATTTTAACCACTCATTCAAATGGCTATATAACTCTTTGGGTGTTTTATTTTTTCTTGAGTCAATTTTAATGAGCTATATTTCTAAGCATTTACTATATTTTCAAATCTACTAGCATAAATTTGTCCATAATAATTTCAAGCCATCTTTTAAATATCTGTAGCATATATCATCATGCTTTATATATAATATGCTATATAATGTTCCTTTTACTTCCTAATACTGTTTGCTATTTTTCCTTGATCAATCTCACCAGATCTTTACTGTTTTATCATTTTAAAGGAATTCTATTGTATGTTACCTTTCTATTTCACAAATGCCTTATGCTTCATTATTTCCTATGACTTTTTTTATTTCACTTTTTTTTAGCAACACTGAATGCTTAGCTTGTTAATTTCAGCCCTTCTTCTCTCACATTAGACCCTCAAGTTGATTTATTTCTAAGAATCGCATGAGCTGCAGCCATCCATTTTGACGGACAGAGGAGCCTGGTGGTATTCAGTCCACGAGGTCACAAAGAGTCCGACACAACGCAGCACACACACACTCTGATTTGCAAACATTTCCTCAGTTCTGTTTCGTTTTCTACTTTGATCTATGTTTTCTACAAATGTGTTTATTTCCAAATGTAAGGGCTTTCAAGTCATCTTTTCTACAGATTTCCAGCTTAACTGGCTTGAGGGCTCACCATGCATTCCTCATGATTTTGTCTTGAAATTTACTGTGACTTGCTTTATTGACCAATATATTTTCAATATGGGCTTCCCAGGTGGCTCAGTGGGTAAGGAATCTGCCTGCAATGCAGGAGACACAGGTTTGATCCCTGGGTTGGGAAGATCCCCTGGAGGAGGGCATGGCAGCCCACTCCAGTATTCTTGTCTGGAGACTCCCGTGGACAGAGGCGCCTGGTGGGCCACAGGCCACACAGCGGCAAAGAGTTGGACAGGACTGAAGGGACCGAGCATGCACGCATATTTTCAGTATGTTCACAAGCTACAAGTGGGCTTGGAAAGACGTGAGTGACAGTTTCAGAGTACAGTGCTATATATGTCCATGACTAACCCTTTTTTGCATTGCTCAAATCTTCTTTAATTGTTACTGATTTTTATTTCTCTGATCTATCAAGTACTGAGAGAACTATCTAAAATCTTTCTCTCTGATGATGAATTCATGTATTTTTCCTTATAGTTCTGTCAATATTGGTTTCATATATTTGAGGTGATGTTATTAAAAGCACACAAATTTAAAATTATTCTCTTTGCTTGATAAAATAAAATGCTTAATGACTTTTAAATGATAGGCTCTCATGATCTCCAGTAATATTTTTCACCCTAAAATCAATTTTTTGACATTAATATAGCTTTACCAAATGTATTTCAGTTAGTGCTTTTCCAATGTATCTTTTCCCATCCTTTTACTTTCAGCCTTTCTGTGCCTTTTGTAAACAAAGATGTTCACTCTAACAATCCTTATCGCTTCAGTTCAGTTCAGTTCAGTCGCTCAGTCGTATCCAACTCTGCGACCCCATGAATCACAGCATGCCACCCCATGAATCACAGCATGCCAGGCCTCCCTGTCCATCACCAACTCCCGGAGTTCATTCAAACTCACGTCCGTCGAGTCAGCGATGCCATCCAGCCATCTCAGCCTCTGTTGTCCCCTTCTCCTCCTGCCCCCAATCCCTCCCAGCATCAGAGTCTTTTCCAATGAGTCAACTCTTTGCATGAGGTGGCCAAAGTACTGGAGTTGCAGCTTTAGCATCAGTCCTTCCAAAGAACACCCAGGGCTGATCTCCTTTAGAATGGACTGGTTGGATCTCCTTGTAGTCCATGGGACTCTCAAGAGTCTTCTCCAACACCACAGTTCAAAAG